>LPNX010384861.1:6642-79308 GCA_001517045.1 Pseudotsuga menziesii | reverse complement strand
GGGGGATGATGTCATCTACTAGAATGTAATTGGTTGATTTTTATAGTACATTTTGGTCCTTTTGAGGCCCATTTTTGACCTCAAATTCTCTCTAATGTATACTTAGGATAGTGGTTTAACTAGGCCAATTTGACCAAAAAGAGTGTGTATGGTGGTAAATGTCTCCAACAAAAAATACATAATGTAAACGGATCATTATTGATGTATAATAGCGATGAAGCTTAATTTCACATAAGATTTCCAAATAAGAAGCCAAAAAGTAAAAATTTGTAAAACATAACAAATATTATGACCTCACAATATCGTGATTTCACATGATGAAGAGGTAAGTAATGCTCCATACCGCAAAAGAGGAGGAATAAATGGAAGGAGGTGATGAAAATAATAATGATGGTGGAAATAAACCCAAAATAGAGTTCAATGTCATTGAGTAAGTATGTGACAGGACATGAAACATAAACAAATAAAAATACTGAATTTACTAGAGCAACATTTACACGAAATGAAGCTGCAGTCCTAGTAATGTATGTACTTCCCTTGAATAACAACTTGAAGTGGTTTGAAGCTTTACAAAAAGATGAAAAATGAAGAACACTATAAAATTTCTTGAGAAAACTTGGAGAAAAAGGATTAATCTAACAATCATTGGACCTAAGTTATTCCATTGATAATAAAGTATTAAGAAATATTTCTACATGACAAAAATTATTTTCAATCAACTTAAGGGCCAGTTCCTTACCTTTTTCCAGAAAATCCTACAATCTCCAGTTTCTACTATCAATTCCTTGTCATGAACTTAATCTTTAACATTGAGTTACTCATGACTGTCAGTTCTGTTTGTTGACCCTGATGCTCAGTGAAGAGTTCACTTGAAATGCATGGGTGAAAAGAAATTTATGTGGTGATAAACCAGAAATCAATATGTTATGTCTCTCTTTGAAAGCCTCCATTCTAACGTAAGTTTAGAGTTTACTAACCTTGATATATATACCCATTTCCAGACAAGGCAATATTTTTCCAAGGACCTAAAGGGGAAGTAAAATAGAAGCACTACTCAAGAACTTGTTAACTTTAGAAGCTGCCAAACCTCTATTATAGACTCAGACACTTGGAGAAGAATAAGAAAATAAATTTTAGTTGCTGAAGAAGAGTGAATAATGGAAATGATGGTATGTTCTTCTCGTTGAATCCCTTATAACTAAGATCTTATCTATTTTCTGGCATGAAACTCTAATCATATAGGGCTTCCATGTAAGGAAAGTTAATCAAACCTAAAACACATGCAAAAATTAGTCTAAGGAAAGCATTCAATTATAGGTGGTCTAATCTGTACTCATGAAAGAAACCTCTAAGGGAAAAGAACCCAAGGTTGAGACTGAATTTTTCCAAATCAAGCAAACAACATTCCTGAAAATAATGCATTCCAGTGAGCAGATCGACACACAAGAAGTGCTCCAACAACTAGCATAAATATCCAACAAGGACCTTCATTCATAAACAATAGAAGACACAAACTTCAAAAAGCATATCCAAATCGGGACTCAAGGATAGTGCCCATTTATCCATTTATGGCTTGAAAAGAAAACTAAAACCATCTATAACAGTGCCTTACTTGATTGTAATATTATTCCTCATAAATACTGAAAATATCTTTCACAAAAGCGCATAGCTTAGACCCATAAGAACACATAGTATGAAAGGAAAGCCTCCAATGAAAAGTACCAGAACCTGTTAAGAGTACCCTCTTCAATAAAACTGAAATAAAATGCTCAAGAGTCTGAAATGATAGCATCTACTAACTTAGATGCAATAATCTGTTGTAATCATAACATGAAAAGGCTCAAATGAAAAGAACAAGGCGGGACAATTATAATCCTTCTCAAAAAATGATGATCGAATCTTCATAAAATCACCTATCTCATGAAAATCGCCTTCTTATAAAGATAACATACCAAAAGAACTAGAAGGAGACCACATCAAGGCACCTTAGATATCCCAAATATATCACAACAAAAGAAATGAAACTCCATCTACGAAAGATACACTAATTAGCTAGTAATAGATCTATAAAATCAACAAATAACCTCCCAAGGAAAGCTCTTTATCCTCATTCCAAAATAGACCTCAATATAGCATCAAAATAAACCCAAATTAATCCACCAAAATATGAGTCTAGGAAAAGCACATAGTTTATGCTCAAAATAGGTCAAAATAAATGCCTATGCAAGTTGCACCTATCTTTCTTAAACAACATCAAGAACGCATCGAGAAGGTTCCTAGTAAAGCACTTAAGATTAGCTTAAAACAACAACTGCTTAAAAGTGGAGGTTGTGTTGCTAATGGGTGTAATGAGTATATGCAACATAATGAGTATACTGGTTGTCGAAAACATCCAGTGTGTTGGCATTGTTGCAAACCAAAGTATATAGAAAATATTTCCACCAACTTATAAGAACAACCTAGCTGCTATACCTAATGGGTGAAATAAGCTTACAACTAGACATATTAAGTGTGACTATAGACAGACTTATATGACTCGGATATCCCAACTCTTTTGAATTCCTAGATTTATCCTTCATGACCTTATCCGATGATTTTTCAAAGATGTGGATGTCATCATATCAATGGAAAATGTAGGATCCCAAATAGTAAAATCTTCTAAAACTGGAGGGCCTCTTGAGTTTTTCTTCAACAGTGTTGCTTTTCCTTACCTTCTTTTCATCACTTCAATCCATTTCACCTGCATCAGGAACTAGCCATTGGGAATTTTATCATCCTCTGAACTTGTTGGATGTTCTATAGTTTCCACTTCCAGAGGATGAGTCACAAGTCTTCCAAGTATTATACTTTGTGGGAGTTTCTTATGCAATCCCATTATCTGTACGAGGACTTAGAACCACTTATAAAATAATGCAATTATACACCATTCCACCTAGTGGGCCTATTTTTCTTTTTCTCTTTGATTGGTACTCTTTAAGGGGCAGCATAAAAAACCACTTAGGATAGTCTTGAATCAAAATATGGATTGAAAACTGAATGGCTCGTAATCCAAATTCTGTTTCCAAATCACTGCATTGACATCTTAAAGGATTTCCTATAGAAGACGAGAGTCCAAATCCACCACCATATAGATCCTGAAAAAAAAAAGGAAAAGTGGCCAGAGACTTTAGTGACATCAAGACATATCTTTCAAGACATCCACCTATTGCTTGAAGGGAATCCTAACTTAAAAAATGTAGAGGGAGGTTTAGAATCCATTCCAAACTAGAATAGTGCATAAGACATTTGAGAAGGGATTGAATGTTTGGCGTGAAGGCCCTGTGTCGAGAAACTCATCTCTACCATTGACTACAGAAAAATCCACATTGAAAAAACCTTGCACATTGATGAATAATAGCACCCCTATACAAAGGGCTTTCGAGAGTTGGAAATCTAAGAATGAATAGCAATGAATCTTTACCAAAAGGTGTTGAATGTAAAAATGAGTGTAAAGGTGCTAAAATTAACTTCTTTAGTGTTAACCACCAGAGCGTCGTTCTTAATAGGAGGACCATTATGGGATTTTTCCACAATGACACCACCACACAACAAGAGGGAATGCAGATTCCCAATAGCCACATATATGAAGGTAGGACATTACAAGAAAGGATCTAACTGCTTCTGAATAGAAATGGAGGAACCCAAGGCCATTGATAATAGCAGAACTGGGCCCTAGCATGGGTGGATACCGTTGTTGAAAAAAGTTAAATATGTTTTGGCTTTAATTCTGTAATATATATTTTTTATTTTATTAAATGCTAAATCTATTTCCTCAAACTAAAACCTCTTGCATATAGGTGCAGCAGAACAAGGATACCATATTTCAAACACAAAAAAATTCATTATAATGTATTCTAGTTGGTTATGATAGATTTCCTATCAAGGGAACACATCCTATCTAGTTCATTATGCTTATTCAAAAGATATTGGAGGGCCTTATCATCTCCATAATTACCATTCAGCCAACTAAGCAAAGTACATCAATGGTCGTCTTTCTCGAGAATGCTACCAGTTGGCTATAACTGTCAAATTTATTCATATGTTGAATTTTTAAGTTTTCAGTGCTTCACACTTGCTATATATATGGAGGAGAGTATCAGATAGGAAAGTGATTCCAGTATCTACTTGTGATTTATAAAAATAAGGCTAAGTCACCTGGTTTCTTTTTGTGTTGAATTCAACGATAGTGGAATTTGAAAAAATTAGCCGACGAGAATTATGGTAAAATTTGCATTATGTTTCAGCAAACAAAATCAATTAAATCTTTTTATATAAAATTTGTTAACACTAATGAAACAAAGATTATTGTTTTTCTAATAAATTTATACAAAAAAATTTACCTTGCCATTGAATTCAAAATTTACTATTAAATTCAATATGAACCATTAAATTTTCTGATGGCAAATATAGTCTTTTGAGAATATCTTCCAAATGTAGTGACTAAGAAATTAGGAATGATTCATTATGTTATATTTTACTAAATCATGCTTTTGGATTTAGTTGTATGCATATTGTTGAAGTTGGGTTGTTGTCAGCCATACAATTACCTATTTAAGTTGTGATGTTTGTAGGCATTGTGTTTTCAGTGTAGAGTCTATACTATTGATTTCCATGGATGTTGAAGTCCCATATTTTTCCTTGTTCTTGATCATCTTTTCTTTTCTATATCTATTGATTTTTCTCTATCTGTATTAGTATTTCCTGATAAATATATAAGTGAATATAAACACTATAAACATTGATCCTCCTGGTTTAAGCGTGACCTTTGAATTTCCTTAAATTGATAGGATTTCTAAGTTTCTTATAAGTTGATTTTACTTTTTAAGATATGTCAAAATGAGATAAGTTGGTCTCCAGTTTGATTCATCTATCGAAACAAATGTATGGTGGTCCTTATAGCTAGGTGTTACTAATCTACAAACCTCCAAGTTATGTGTTTTATTTTTATATTTGTATGGAGAGTGTTCCTTTCTGTTAGTCTTTAGTGTCTTCAATTGTTTCCTCACTTGGGCCTTCATGCAATACAAGGAATGTCACAGTGAATTTGTTGATTGCTCCCATGGTAAGCAACTTTGAAAACTCTGCAAGGAAAAGTATGAACCATCATGGCTTAAGGGTGGCATGTTTTGCAATTTGGAGCTCTATCCTGGTTATATCATACATTTGAAAATTTTTATATTACTATTGAAAAATCTCATGTTCTAGGAAATGGTTCTAGAAGAAGCACTGATTGTTCTAGGACGTTTAGTAGGAGCACAAATTGTTTTGAACCTTCTAGGAAAAGCACTCATCGGTGAGAGAAGTCCAGGAATTGTGTAGATAGATCATAGAAGTCATGGAGAAGAACTGATAAGCATTTGATTTCCAATTGCTATGGAATATGTTCATTCATAGGGAGCCTCTCTTACAATCGATGCTCATATAGAAAACATAAGAGCTCATGTTAGAGTCATTCAAATACCTAAGTGGTTTGATAATTAGCAACTGCTGCTAACAATAACTATATGTAGTTCTAGCTTCTAAATGACTCCAATTCTGTAAAAGCTACCACATCTCTCTTGTCACCAAAGTAAATATGTTGGTCCTATCTGAAGATCTAGTTATCAAAGCACAGTTGGAATTTTCATTCAGTAAAACTAATGTGAAAACATAACTAAGGAATTTGATGCATTAGGGAGTTAGGCAAAAGTAGGAAAGCATCATGACACAAAGAATATATTGTCCTGCAAGTAATCACTAATTTTTCTATCAAGACTCGAAGCCTTTCTTAACAATGGTCCTATTGTGAGGTTCTACGTTTGTAGTAACTTTCATCTCCATTCAACTTGCATTAAGGTTATACCTTGACATAACAAATTTTTTGGAGTGAATTTTTTCCACATTGAAGATACATTTAGTACAACATACATTTAGTGGAGCTCTACTCTAGTATGAAGTCTCCAGATGTGCTAGAATTTGACTTGTAAGTGTATCATAAATTAAAAGATATCTTCATGTCAATGGTGGCTTGTCAGGCCAATGAAAGAAGACAACTAATATAACCCCCAACAAGGTTCAAGTCCAATATGGAATTCTCAATTAAAAAAATAACTTCACAAATTAAACAAACTTGCTTTCATTAATCGGAGATACTGATGGATAATTCTGATAAAAAAAAGGCAATCTTTTTCCAAGGAAATGGAGGGGAAGTACAACAGAATCACTACCCAAGGCCTTGTTAACTTTAGAAACTACCAAGTAGCTATTATGGACTCATACACTTGGATAAGAAGAAGAAAATAAAGTTTAGATACTGAAGAAGAGTGAATAATGATAATGATGGTATGTTCTTCTTATTGTGTCCCTTATAACTAAGATTTGATCTATTTTTTGACCAAAAAAACTAATCAAACAGGGCCTCCATGTAATTCAATCTGATCAAACCTGAAACGCATGCAAAAATTAGTCCAAGGAAAGCATTCAATTCTAGGTGGTCAAATCCTCACTCAATCATGAGAGAAACATCTAAGAGAAAAGCACCCAAGGCTGAGACATAATGTTTCCAAAACAAGCAAACAACATTCCTAAAAATAGTGCATTATATTGAGCAGAGTGACACACAATAAGTTCTCCAACATCTAGCATAAAAATCCAAGAAGGCACCTTCATTCATCAACAATAGCAAAACCAGACTTCAAAAATCATATCCAAATCTAGACTCAAGTATAGTGCCCATTTATCCATTTATGGATTGAAAAATAAAACTAAAACCATCTATAACAATTTCTTACTAGATTTTAATATTATTCCTCGTAACTACTGAAAATATCTTTCATAAAAGCAGATAGCTTAGACCCATAAAAACACATAGTATGAAAGGGACTCCTCCAATGAAAAGTACCAGAACCTACTAAGAGTACCCTCTTCCATAAAACTGAAATAAAATGCTCAAGAGTCTGAATGTAGCATCTGCTAACTTAGATGCAATAATATGTTGTAATCATTACATGAAAAGGCTCAAATGAAAATAACGGAAAATTATAATCCTTCGCAAAAAGTGATGATCAAATCTTCATAAAATCACCTATCTCATGAAAATCACCTTCTTATAAAGATAACATACCAAACGAATTGGAAGGAGACCCCATCAAGGCACCTTAGATATCCCAAATATATCACAACAAAAGAAATGAAACTCCATCCACGAAAGCTACACTAATTAGCCAATAATAGATCTATGACCTCCCAAGGAAAGCTCTTTATCCTCATTCCTTGAATAGATCTCAATATAGCATCAAAAGACACCCAAAATAATCCACCAAAACATAATCAACTAGTCTAGGAAAGTACACAGTTTAGGCTCAAAATAGGTCAACATAAATGCCTAAGCAAGTTGCACATGTCTTTCTTAACCAACACCAAGAATGCATCGACAAGGTTCCCAGTAAAGCACTTAATATCAACTTAAAACAACAGTTGCTTAAAAGTGGACAGCATAATAAGTAAGCAATCTGGGCCTTGAAAATTCATCATTGGAAGACATGTAAAAACATTATGAGCACCTACAGTAATGCTGAAAGGTAAAAAATAAATAGAGTGTCATAATTCCTCTGGGAAGTATGTAATATTGTGTGAGGCTGGCTCACAATTTCATGAAGTTTATACCCAAGTTAGAGGATTCTCAGACATGCATTTGAGGCATACAACAATAACTTATTTCCTTATCCAAAATTGTAAGGATGATGTGGATGCAAAAGTGTTCATGGTTCTCTATGCACGTGGCATACACTTCATTGGTTTTTGCTCAACTTATTGGCATAAAATAGTATAGAAGACTTGTTTGGAGATATAAATTGAAGTACCAAAATTACAAAGAACAATCAATTACTTTATATAGGTATTTATGACAATCATATTCAACCCAAATCCTATAGCATATTTCTTTTGAGATTGTATTGGAAGGCATAAATACCTATTATTCAGATGCCAAAAGTTGTGTGCATGTTAGAAATTATAGCATATGGACCCCTAGTTCTATCTCTATAACTTGATGTCTCAGTTCTATATTTGATTGTAACATGAAACTGCATTACCTTTGACAGATCTAATTTCCCACTAAAATGTTACTTCTTGTCCCAAAAATATAATGTCCAACAACTACTTCCCAACTACCTACCAGTGCTAGTTCATAAAAGAATATGTCAAGCAACAACCTCCCAATAGCTGCCAATGCTATTTTGTAAGAACAAATTCCAAGCGGCAACTCAACAACAACTAAGGTCCTAACCTCTAAAGCTTCAACTAACTAGCTTGTCAATAACTACCTCTCCAATTCATTCCAGTTGCAAAAATCTATCAGACAACCGCTTCCATGTTGTCCATTCTAGAGTACTATTCACTAATAAAAATATATCTATAACTGAATCAACAATCAATATATGATATTCTCTACTATATAGATATATTTGCTTAGCCTACGTGATAGCACTTGTATGAATATAGTATATGACCTATTCAATTCCATGTACAAGCTCGATGGGGTGTTTGATTACTACATATCCCCAATATATGAGATTCATATGGAACCAATATGACCCTTATTACGAGTTTAGATTCCCACATCATCCACTATTCTATGATATTAGATTATGGACACACATTCATAGATTGGCACATGAATTCCAAAATGATTGCATCATGGGGAGAGGGATCTGGAAAGAAAAAATAAGATATAGAGCCAAAGTCAAGGGGGTAGGAGTTGATAGAAGCTTAAAAGTGAAGGTTGTGCTAAGTGGAGGTTTTCCCAGAAAGAGAATGCCAAACAACTACTTCCCAACTACTTGTCAGTGTTAGTTCATAAAAAAATATGTCAAGCAACAACCTCCCAATAACTAGCAATGCTACTTTGTAAGAACAAATGCCAAGCAAAAAATCAACAACAACCAAGGTCCTAATATCTAAAGCTTCAACTAAGGATCTAGTTAATAACTCCCTCTCAAATTCATTTACAGTTGCAAAAATATATCATACAACCGCTTCCATGTTGTTCATTCTAGAATACTATTCACTAATAAACATATAGGAAAATTGAGGATTTTAGCTATACTATCACAATCAATTGAACAGAATACAGGAGACTCATCAGCTGCTAGGACGTTTCTATCATCCGACAAGTATTTTTCAACACATCAATCGCTTGTTGCGGAACTCGACGTTTCCACCCGTCAATGGCCTATTCCATGCTAGACAAAACCCGTAGGAGATAATCTATCTCACTCACGGGATGAAAGTTTACACTTACGATAATCAGCGAAACTGGTTGTGGAAATGAGGTCAATGGGGTATGAATCACAATCTCATAAAGTCGGCTCTTTATCCCTATTACAAACATTTTGTTCTTCACCTTGATCCTGATATCCAAACCCAAGTGCATACTTGGTGGCTTGGTTGGGTAGGTTATATGGAATGGCAGGTGAAAACAAAATCGGTTTCTTAAACTACTAGAATCCACTGTGAAAAATGTATGTCGATTCAAAGCTAGGCATGGGTTTAAATAAATTGTTCTGCAAATGTAAAATCATAAGCAAGCACACAAATTATAAACCTCAAAGCATTGTTGGGAAGAATGGAAGCATAACTGACTCTTTCAAATGACCTACTCTCCCTAATTATTCACTCCAATGGGGTAAGGGAGTGTGTATGGATTCAAAATACTGATAGCTCTGAAAAGTTGCAGGATCCAACTTTGAAAACTCACTATGCAATAGTTTGGAAGCATAAAGAAACCAATTATTGCAATATAATCCCATAAATTGCATTTTATAGAGGTATAATCCCATAAATTGCATTTTATAGAGGTAGATATCATAGTTAGGGTTCAGGAATTCATAATTTTCCCACCAATTTTCCATTTTTCCTTGAAGCTAAAAATCCAAATTTCTCCTTTATTTCCCCTTCTCTTTTCTCTGGCCTGATACAATTTCATCAAAATTTGACCTAAGTCCAACTATTAACTGACCTAATATGAACACGGTTCCAGCTAAAACGATTCTTGTAATTCCATGGACTCTTCCGCGGAAAATTTTGTCCTGCTTGGGCTAAGCAAAACTCTAGTTCGTGCTAAAAAAAATCCTCACGAATTCATGAATTCCTCCCGGCTGTTCTACTTGCAAACCTGCGGCAAAGAGGGGATAAAACTCCGGCGTCTGCGGCAAAGATGGGATGAAACTCCGGCGACTACGGCAATGAGGGGATAAAACTCACGTCACAAACGTTTGCTCATTCACTGGTTGCTTCAATTCTTTCTGCGAGCGACACTCCTCGTGTCGAATAAGACACCCTCCAACACTCATGTGTAATTGTTATATAATTAAAAAATCAACATATTTTAAATATTTAATTTTTAATATACAATTTATAATAAATAATAATAATGTTTTTTTATTATTTTTAATATTATAATTTTATTACTTGGTTTTTGGAATCTAAAGTTTATTAATTCCTTCTAGAAAAATAGTGGTAAATTTATAAAAATAATAAATAAATTATATTATAAATTTCATATTTCTGTCAATATATCATTTATTGTGTAAGAGAATCCAAACCATTCATTAATACTTTCAACCATCATCTCTTAACTCTTCACTAACCCAAGGCACTTGGCAACTACCATTAATAACACAAAATTGATTGACCATCGCTAATAACAACTTTAAATTAATGTGACATTGCTTTTTTATTATTTTTCTTAGTATGAGGTGGCTTCTTTTATTATTTTCCTTAAGAGGCCCATTTTAAACCTCAAATTTCCTTTTATTTTAAATATTTTATTTAAGTATTTATCTAAAACAATGTTAGAATATTATGTTATAATTATTTTTATGTTGTAGTTTCCTTTAACCAAATTGACAAGTAAGAATATCAAATGAAATTCATGACAATCGTAAAGGCAATGCACTCGGTTCACAAAACACAGTGAAACTATCCTAGTATAAAACTATAAAATATTTATACAAAGACAGAAGTTCACAAAACACATTGAGTGAAACTATCTATCAAATTATAAAATATTTATACAAAGGAAACCAACTTTCAAACTTAAGACCAATATTTTTTTGTTTGGTTCACAAAAACTCATTCACTAAAACTAACCTATCAAATTATAAAATAATTCATTTTGATATTAAATACTTGTTAAATTTTAAATTTAAATAAACCAAAATTATAATTATTTCAACCTTTCTTTTCTTTATTTTTAAGCTCCTCTTTAGCTAAATAGAACACGGCCTTTAGCTAAAAGAAAAAACAAAGTGTCATATTGAGAAAATGCACAATGAAGTTGTCCAGGTAATTTGTCATCCCTTGAAATTACACAAGCCAGGTGAAACCATGAACTGTGGCCACTATATTGGTTTTGTTTTTATGGTTAGTGTCCATGGTATTATAATTATAGATTGTTTTTTAAATTATATATGAATGTGAAATTTAAGAGAAGTTTATGGTATTGTAAATAAAGATGGTTTCTTGAAATCATATATGAATGTAAAATTAAGTATTAGTACTTTAATATTTATATTTGAATAGATTTTTTGATATTATTTAGAATAAGTGTTTAGATATTATCTCATATTTTAGACTTTCTTAAATAGATCAACAAAATTAAAGAAATGTATATCTTAATCCTAAAGATTTAGTTCAATACAAAGCGGGTAGAAGGTATAAGAGAAGAAAGTATATTCAAGATGTAGGAGATTTGCAGGGTGATGTGGGGAATTCAGTCTCCTAAACAATATATTTGGACCAATATTCAAGAGGGAAATGTGAACCTGAAACTATTGTTCCTTCTTCTTCAGAACTATAGCAATGAAAATGAAATATCGGAAGAGAATCTTCTTCAAAACGTTAGCAATGGAAATGAAATATAGGAAAAGAATCTTCTTCAGAACCATAGCCAGTAGAAATACAGAATGTCATTAACTTATAAGTAACAAAAACAAACACTTAACTGGCGACCAATAAACTTTTCCAACTTAACTAGGGCTGCGCAAGTATCACTCCAAAAAAGTGTAATGTCGAACAATGTTGCACGACCTACTCCAACAATAAAGGTTCTGCTGTCATTCAACCTGTGTATCATTGTTTTTAGTTTTTCCAAGTTTGGTTTTAAGGATGGAAGTGTTCACAAGTTGGCTTTTTCATTTACTCGTTGGGATGTGATGTTGGAATGTGTCTTATCGTTGTAGGATATATACTGCAAATATAATTGAGAAACATGATGAAGTAAAAAAAATGACCATATTAAAAAGCTCTTATCGAAGCTAAGATACAAAGTCTATGACAAATATAATATCATCCACTGCTTTACAAACCATTGTTCACATATCCTTTCACACTTTCTTCAAATAATTGACGTAGTTCCATAGTTCTACCTGAGACACAAATCTTACCAGAGAGCTCACCTTGTAGCTCAGTAAATCGAACAGTAATTATACATGTTGCTTTAGTAATCTGTGGTTATGCCTTAAATGTCAATCATCCCAGTTGTGCAAATTTTATGTGTTTAAAGAAACTACTCTATCATTTAGAGCCCAAATATTGAGAACAGATTCAAAATTTAGTTGGTTGGTCTCTACAGGAAAAATAATAGAACATATTTAAGGATCAGAACATATTTCTAACTTGTTTGCCTATAAACTGGACAGTAAAATTGGTTTTAAATTCATTATCACAATATCAGGAAAACACCCAGCCCGTGCATTACTGAAATACATAAAATAGTGTGTAGCACACTATATCTATTATGTTAAATCTTCTTTACAAAGACATAGTTGATGCTCCAACTGCTTGGGCTTGTCAATATCCTTCCCTCTGTTATCTTCCAAGAACATCAATGACGATGCATCATTAGTCCCAGTCATTCGCTCGTAGCAATCGATGGAGAAAAGAGAAAGAGAGAGCTGGACTGCTTCTTCACTCCAGTGTGTACAAAATAAGTTTGAAGACTCATACGGCAGCAGCGAAAAGTTGATTTTCATACACATGAGGTAGAGGCGCCTGTATCCACCAAGAACCAACACAACTGCTCTCATTCGCTGAGAACAAGGAGGAGAAATGCTCAATGTGAGGGGCCAGTGCTCAGTGCAGATGCTCTCCCACAGCCTCTCAACCTCCGCAGCGCGCTTCCACTGCCGGTTCACACAGGCCGCCATGGCCAGCGACTTGGCATCCAAATGCTTCAACACCTCCACCAGCGCATCGTCGTTGTATCGAGGGCACAGCATTGCTGCATCCATTCTCATGGTTTTTACAACTGGAACACGATTAGGGTACTGGAATAAGCTGTGGAGATCGATGGGCAGCGAGCTCCATTATATTATGGATTAAGGATGTGCGTATCTGAATTGGGATATCGTGAAATGCACAAAGCTTTTTGGGGAATTTCAAGGCACAAGTCACGACAGAGGAGAGAATCGAGAAAGCAGACGCGCATGATGCATTTACATAGCTTGTCGTCACCAATATCGACAAGGAGAATAATTGCAAGATTTGATTGGAAAGCTCGCAGCAGCAGCAAGAAGTTAGAGGTAGCGTGTAAGTTAGAAATGATTGTTTGAGTGCAATTAGTTTTGGAGCAGTGGTTGATTTTTTTTGAATTTGGTGAAGTTAATTCATAAAATGTGTAATTTGTGTTTTTTTTAAGTTATTTTAAGGGTAGAAATGAAATCACAAAATTTCTCTTGCATTTACCGTGTATAAGATGTAGTAGTGTGTTTGTAGGTTTTGAAAATTCTTTTAAGATTCATGGCCAGGTAAAAACCATCCTAAATCCTCTTATATTTACCGTCTATAAGATGTAGCGGTGTTTTTGTAGGTTTTGAAAATTCTTTTAAGATTCATGGCCAGGTAAAAACCAGCCTAAAACACTGGGGTAAAAACCAGCCTAAAACACAATTCCTCTTACATTTACAGTTTATAAGATGTAGCAGTGTTTTTGTAGGTTTTGAAAATTCCTTTAAGATTCATGGCCAGGTAAAAACCAGCCTAAATCCTCTTACATTTACTGTCTATAAGATGTAGCAGTGTTTTTGTAGGTTTTGAAAATTCCTTTAAGATTCATGGCCAGGTAAAAACCAGCCTAAAACACTGGGAAAATGGTCCCCTGTTTAGATTAGTTTTGGATTTACTTTTCTATTTTAAATGGTGGTTGAAATTGTAGTTCTATGTTATTGGAATTATATATTATAAATGTTTTATGTTTAAATTGTAGTGGTTGGTTGTTGGAATTGTATATTCAAATTATTTTTAGGTGGTAGACAATATTGAATCTATTTTTATCATTCAAAATTGCAACTTAAACAATAAAATTTATTTACCAGATTCACAAAAAAAACATATCCTCTTCAAACATTAAGCTTATTACAAATTATCATAGAACATTTAGTTTACAAATCATGGTCGAACATTTAGCTTACTCCTTCTACATAGCTATACAAATCATCATCAAATGAAATCACTGAAATCAAACAAGCTTTTCTTCTCCTTGACTTTAGGCATGTCTATAGGGAGAACAATAGGAATGCAGACCATTTATCCAAGGAAGCGCTGAATATGAAAGCTGGCCCTCTCTCCTTCTCTGAACTTCTAGAAAGAGAAATCATTGAGGAAGGCATGATCCAGCTCTTTTAAGAGGGGACTCATTAGCCTCTTATCTTGTTTTAGCTGGAGATATAGACTTTGTTTTGAACCCCAGGGGTGTGCTTTCTCCACCCTAGATGCCTCCTTGGATTGGACTCCTTATGTTCTCCCTGTTGATATTGTTACTTCAGTCATCTTTGGGATTTTGAGTTCTGTCCCTCTCCGTGGAAAAGTTTTTGATATTTATCTCTGGTCTCCTCTGAAATGACTTATTTTCAAAAATATGTACAAGATACCTTTCATTCACTTTAAATATAAAGGAACAGCTATATTTTTTTGAAAAATAAAGCTATATAAATCATCTTGGAACATTTAGCTTACTCCTATATAGCTAGAGTCTAGAGTAAGTCTAGATGGCATGCGTAGCAGCAGAATTAAGAGAAGATCTTATCGAGTACTGAATTATTTTAGTGAAAGTACGTCCCATGCTAAGCTAAGTACAGATATCGTGTCAGTGTGAAGTACCAGAATAATTATGGGCATCGTATGTCCTGAGAGGATAGAGATGCATAGAATCTGTCCTTTCCCTCCAATTGATATGTCGAGACTCGAGGACCAGATTCGAGGTAGCTCGCTGGGGCGATCCGTTTTCGTTTTGTGGTTGGAGCTTTCATATATTCGGAAATTTGATTGATTTTCTTAAGATCAACGTCAATTCAGATTGGGAAAAATCCAGGCTGCCATTGTTGTACGCTGCACGGAATTTGCGTAGCAATAGAACTCTGATCATGCTTGACCGATTCTTTGATTTATGAAAAAGAAAAGTTCCATTTTGCTATAAAATTGGCTTTAGCAGCGGGCCCGAGTGGAAAGAAGGAAGTGGGAAACGTTTTTGTTTTTGTGGTATATGGACGCAGAGTAGCCGTTCAGTTACATTTAGGATTTAAGGTGAACAGTAGCAGTGTACTGGTAGTCGACTTCAGTGTCTGCACGGCCTGTCCAATCTCTTCGTTCATAGTCATTTCGGAATAATAATTTGGAATTTGACCAGCCAGAATGACGAAGCAGTGTAAGCCTTAACCAAAACGCATTCAATTGGTAGAAAAATCCAGGTTATAGTTGTAAAGTTTTGGAAATTTAGAGGTTTCAACTGTTTTTGAACGTGTTGAATGTATTTCTACCATCCAATTTGAAATTAAAATATAGTTATATTCAGATTTTGCAAAATAAAAAAGCCTAGAAGACAAAAAAATGTGTAATCTAAATAATCAAATTTTTAGACATCTCCAAAAAAAATAATGAATAAAATTCTGTAAAGCACTCAATATGTACTGTTGTTATAGTTAAATAAACTATTAATTAGAATTAATTATCCTCTTAAATTAACTATTCTATTAGATTTACATATCTTCACACTAACAAAATTTAAATAAGTTCCAAGTGGCAAGCTAGTTATTACAAAGTTGCTTAGCTCTATGTGTTGGTTGAGAAATGGGGTTTACTCTATGCACATAATCTCAAAAATGATATTTTGGGCTAAGATGCTTAGGGTTGGGAGGAAATGAGCTCTGAAAACCCTAGTTGGAGGCTAATGGGATGTTGTAGCACACTTGGAGTTCAACTAATCATCTCCCGCTAGAAAAAAGTGGGAATCTTTTTGCCTTTGCTATAGGTCTTGTTATGCTTACATATGAAGGGTTTTTAAACTTTTTTCCTACCTTTCTCTTTATACTTCTACATCTTTTGGTTTTTTCCTTGTTGGGTTCTTGCTTACAAATCGAAGTGGTTTCCATGGTTAGAGTTTTTATACACTCTTGTTAAAGGTTTTTTTTGCAGTTTATAACCCTTTTGACTTAGGGCTTAATCCTCTTTACGGGTGATGTGACATATGCCTGACCCGTGGAGGACTATTGTTTGGAAGCGTGGCAGTTAAGATTTTTACCCTATGGATCCGATAAAAACCTTGCAAACGCCTTATCATACGGGTTCATATCTTGGGGATCGTGCTTGGGCTCGTGGGATACTCAAAGCCTACAAAGTGAAGGAAGGCCTAGCGAGATTTGAGTTGGGGGTGGATGTAAACATCAACAAAGTTGAAATGTTTACAAAAAGGGCGTTAGTGGGGACAATGGAATTTGCGAAGCTGAACATAAGAGAATTGTTGGCATGGGTCAATAGATTCTAGGTGTCAAAGGCACGTCGGAGGTGGGATATGCTCCGAGAATTAATCTTTTGATCAATGGATGGATAATTTTCATCTTTCTGGACGAGGGAAAAATTGATAAAATCCTAAACAGGGTTTGGCTTTATAATGAGGGTTCTCTTCTATTAAAACGATGGCATATATCCTTCAATCCTGCTAGGGTGAAGCAAACCAAAAGACATCTATGGATGTTGTTACCGGGTTTTCCTCTGGAGCTCTGGAGACAAAATGTTCTTGAAGGTTTAGCAAACTATGTGGGGAAATATATTAGGGTTGATAAAAATTCGCTTCACAGCATGAATAAAATGGTGGCAAAGGTAATGGTCGAATTCGATATTTTCATAGGGCTTCCTGTAGAGGTTGAAGTTACTTGGGGTAATAGGGTTTTCCACCAAAAGTTGGACTATTTTCATATTTCGTTCAGATGCTACTATTGTCGAAATAATGGTCATGTAAAAACTTGTTGTCCCTTTCTATTGTCGGGTTCACCGCCTATTCTGTTTGAATATTTCGAAGCTGCTCCAATTTCATAGTTTTCTAGTGAAAAAACCCAGAAGGAGTATTCCTGTGAAAAAACCCAGAAGCATCATTCGGCACATGCAAGTGACTTATTGAATATGGCTAAGAGTAATTCTGACTCTTCTACACATTATGAGGATTTATCTAAAGAAGAACTAGATTTTTATCTTTATGTGGAAACATATCTAGATCATCGTCTTTCATGTGGAAAGAAAACTCCTTGTTTAGTTCTTAACTCAATTGATTGTAATTCTAGAAGAAACCTGAGTCGGTATTTTGAATATGTTTCTCCTGTAGTTAATTCCTTGGAACAAGGGTTTAGATAACCCTTTGGAAAATAATTTGATGAGATTCAAACTCTTTAAGTGGTTCTGTGGATTCCCTTTCTTCGCTAAAAAAAAGGTAAGATTGTTAAGGGTGTGTGCAAGAAGTTGAGGGACCTTTTAGATGCAATGGTAGAATGAAGTCAAAATGCGTTCCTGTTTTGTTTAAATTCAAAAATGTGTTCCCTCCAAATGATAAGGCCGAGCCTCGACCCATGCTTGCATGGAATTATTATGCCTATGTGTTTGCTTCGTACTTTGCTTCGGATTCAACATGCCTATGCCTTCGAGTATGATAAACTATGGCTAATTCAACATTATATCCAAATTTTCAATGTGCTCGTGTTTAGCCATTCGTCTGATTATGCTGCACACCTCCATTTTTTATGAGATTTTATAAACAGATATGATTTTTTTTTACAGATTCCAAATATGTAAATTTTAACAAGAATACATTATTTTTTCTATTTTTTTCTTATTTATCTTCTATCATCACTCCTCAACTCAAAAAACACACTGTTAGTGTTTCGTCCATATCTCTTTCGTTTCTCAACCATTAAAAAAAAAATTTGTATGGTGCACTAAAGAACACCGATCTCTAGATGCTATAAAAAACCCATTTCCAAATAATTACATTAAGACATTCAAACGCTGCACCCACAATTGATGTACCGTTTTCGAGGTTTGATCTCTTAGATAATAAATAAAAAAATTAAAAATATTATATTTATTATTGGAAAAATAGTCGTGCACTAGTACTATATGTTCTCTATATGTATACCGATTTTCGTAGGTTTATTCCATCATTTAGTCACTCAGACACTGCACCCACAAAAACATATACCTTATAATTTGTCCAAAAAATAAAAAGTGCCCGTTAAAAAATATCTAACTTCAAATAGTTAACAACATTTCCAATAGACAAAAATTATATATTTGGAAAGTTCCTTCAATTTCCTACATTTCTTGTGTTTTACTCATCGCAAGATTCATTGTGTAAGTGTCTCAAAATATCCATACAAGTTGATGGATGTCTGTTTTTTCAGTTTTCTATTGCATCTAACGTGCCAAAAGAGACCCTCATCTTTGTGCACTCACCCTTAACTCTGTTAATATTCCCTTCCTCTAGGTGATTATGAGATCCTAAAAGAGGGTGGTTATGGGTCGTATGATATCAAAGGTTGGAAATCTCCTTTAGAAGTGTTTACAAAAAATCCTTCTTCGAATCTGAAGGTAAATTCTCTCCAGTCTATAAGGTTCCAAAACGTTACAATCAGAAAGATGAAAATTTTCAATTTGGTCCCCTCTCTAGATGTTGACCCAATAGGTTACAAACCCTTATCTGTTATGTTGGAGGAAGCTTCATCAACATTGGAAGTAAGTGTTAATGTTGGTTCTCTTGGGGTACTTAGAGCACAGAAACCCCAAATTGTTTATCTTTAATGTCGATTCTCTCCTTGAATGTTAGGGGGTTGGGTAAGGCTGAGAGGGTTAGGGCCTTATCAAAACTCAGTTTGGATACTAGCCCAGTCATTATACTATTGCAAGAAATGATGTGTCTTACATCGGTAGCCATTAAAACACTTTCCAATATCCTTCCAGGTTGGGAATTGTCTACAGTTAATGCTTTGGGTCTATCAGGAGATTTATTATCATGTTGGAATCCAAGGGTTGCTCAATTTAGGCCTTTCAAAAATGATTGGGGAATTTTAGTGGAAGGGAATCTTGGGTTCTTGGATAAAGACGTGACAATCCTAAATATGTATTCCCCCTACAAAAATAGAGATAGCTTTTGGGATTCTCTTTCAGATTATGGTCTTTTAAATATTAACAATCTTATTTTGGTGGGAGACTTAAATTTTACTACCTCACCTACATAAATTTGGGGACCAAAGGAAAAAATTGATTTGATGGTAGACTTCATAAATCTTTTGGGAAGGTTTGACCTTATTGACATCATCCCTCTAGTTTTAGACCCAACTTGGAAAAATGGTAGGAGTGGAAAGGAGGGTGTGTTAAAAATATTGGACAAATTTGTTATAAAATCGTCTTTGGTTCAGTTTTTTCAGAGACACGGAACTTGGGTTGGGAAGAACAAAATTTCAGATCATTGGCCCATCTTTTTACAAGTGGAAGAAATCACTCCTAATCAAAATTTTCCTTTTAAGTCCAACAATTCATGGCTGAAAAATGATGATTTTTGTTCTTACATTAAAGATGTTTGGATAAATTTCAGTTCTGATGAAGCTTTAAACCCCATTAAGAACATTGTTCTAAAGTTAAAAATATTAAAGAGGTAGTGATTGAATGGATAAATAATAAAAAATTCAAAGACATGGAAGAGTTCTCAATTCTTGAGGAACAAATCAGAAACAATCATATTAAAAATACAGACTTCTATGTTTCAGAAGAGGATAATTTGTTAACAAAAGAACTCTAGAGGAAAAAATATTTGATCCTAAAACAAGAGGAAAAAGATTGGAGGTTAAAAAGAAGAACTTTATGGATTAAGCTGGGTGATAATAATACCATATTTTTTCACCCTTATGATTCACATAGAAGAAACTCTAATTCCATCTAGGAATTGTTGGACACAAATGGTATTTTAGTTAAAGGTCAATGCCAACTCAAGAATTTAGCAAAATAATATTTTGGGGGGAGTTATAAAGATGATGGTCTTTGTTCTCTTGAAGTACAACTAAAAACTATAAAAACTTTTCCAACTTTCTTTGAATCAGAGGAAAAAGAAAATCTGGGGAAGTGGGTGACTCTAAAAGAAATAGAGGAACCTCTACAACTTTTAAAAAAAGAGAAAAGTCTGGGCCCTGATGGGTGGACTGTTGATCTCTTCCTCCACTTTTTTGACATTATGGGGGAATATAAGCTAGCTATGGTGGAGTTCTCCATAATAGAAGGTTATGTTTGAGGAGCTATAAATTGTACTTTCATTACTTTGGTTCCAAAATGTAATAAGCCAAAAAAGTTTGTAGATTCCAAACCAATTGTGCTTTGTAACCTGGTCTATAACCTGGTCTATAAGTCCATTTCTAAAATAATTTCTAATAGAATTAAACCGACCCTATCAAAGAGCTTATCTCTAGAATAGTTTAGGTTCATGCATGATAGACAAATCTTAGATGCAATTGGGATAACTTAGTAAGTCATACATTCCATCAAACATAAGAAATTCAAGGCTATGCTAAAGAAGATGGACCTGGAAAAATCATTTGACAGAGTTGACTGGGGTTTCTTAAGGTTAATTCTTATTTAGATTGGTATGCCCCTGTTGGTTGTAAATTGTATTATAGCATGTGTTACATTTGCTCAATTTGTTGTTTTGGTGAATGGTGCACCTACTGGATTCTTCAGGAGTGGAAGGTGAATAAGGCAGGGTTGTCCCCTCTCTCCTATGCTCTTTTTGTTAATAATTGAAGGTCTGAGTAGGCTTATACTAGAGGCAAATAAAAAATGGAAGATCCAGGGAGTCAAAATTAGTAAAAATGTATTCATAACCCATTTATTCTTTATCGATGATGTATTGGTGTTTGGTATAGACTCTTTGGATGAATGGATTTTCTATGAGGAGATCATTAGTATTTTTTATAAGGCTTCAAGTATGTCTGTAAGCATAAAGAAATCAAGTTTGTTTCATCATAAGCTATAAATAGGTATTTTGGAAGGTATCACCTTTATCCTTCCTTACAAAACTTTTGAGTTGGAATTTGGTTTTACATATTTAGGTTATTTCCTGAAACCTAATGATTATAGAGTACACAATTGGTTTGGTTGTTAGAAAAATTTGAAAGAAGAATCATGAACTGGATTTTCATACTTGTCTTCATACGTGGAAGGCTTACACTTATCAAAGTTGTTCTTATCAGCATTCCTATCTATTGGTTTTCATTGTTGCGGGATCATTCTTCTATTATTAACAAATTGAGAAGGTATATCTTTAATTTATTATAGACATGTGGAATTAAAAGAGGAAATATTATTATGGCTTACTGGTACAAGATTTCTTTGCCAAAAGATTGGGGTGGCTTGGGAATAAAAAACTTATTTTGGTTCAACACTACTTTAAGAGTGAAGAGTTTTTGGCGTGGTTTGGTTGGAAACTCTCTTTGGTCTTCAATTTTACATGGAAAGTATTTAAATATGAACCTGTAGCTGAGTTTTCACCCTGGATGCGTGGTAATGCACCTCCCTTCTGTCAAAGGGATAGAAGGGTAGAGTTCAAATGGATAAAACACAAGCTACAAAAAAATGAATAGCAATATAATAAACAATAAGCAAACCACTAAACTAAAATAAACAAAATGGGACAAGTATACCTTCTCTTTTCTTTAAAATTGGGCCACAGTGCCCTAGCTTGGATGGTATCGCCTCTCCACAGGCTTGATGGTACGGAGGATGCCTCAACAAACAAGGTGGGGAGATGGTGCGGAAATGGAATGATTGGCAAATGATGTGGGTATTGTGAGAGGAATGATTCTCATCGTACTCACAAATGACATAAAAATGGGCAAAGGAATAAGTGGTGAATCTTGTGATGGAGACCTCCACACTATTTTATAGTTTTTCTTGTCCTTTTCTCTCTTTTAGGGTTTTGGAACCCTATTTAGGGTTTTAAGCCCTTTTTGGAGTTTTTAGCCCTTTTTGGGGTTTTTAGCCCTTTTTGGGGTTTATAAGCCCCTTTGTAGGCGTTTAGCTCTTTTGAGGGTTTTAAAGCCTTTTTTTGGGTTTTTAAGCCCTTTTGAGGGTTTTTAGGCCCTTTTTTTATATTTTTTGAGCTTTTTGAGAGAGCACAAGGTTAAAACATAGTTATGGAGGTCAAAAATGAGGGAAGCAAGATAGGAAAAAGATGTCTGTATATTGTTTGGGCCATTTATAGCTACTTGAGCAATTTTTTTGCATTAACAGATTCCCCCCTGATGTGTGAGGGAAGGATCTCATCGTATGGCCGACAGACATCATAGTATCATTGGGATAGTGGAAAGACCTATGAAGAAGCGACACTTCCTCACTCGAGACACAGTGGCTTTTGGTTTTGTATTAATGTTGGTTCCCATCAATGGGTGAGATACAAAGAACATATGACATGTATATGGACGCGACGGGCATACCCATACTCGTAACAATGTCAAAAGAATAAATAATGGGATCAAGGCTCCAAAATACAAGAGTCAATCATATACAATTGTTGTTACATAATGGTGGTATCAATGAGAGGCTGAATACAATATTGATCTACAAAACTGATACATAGGACCCATGACATTCTCATGGAATGCGATATCTTCACAACTGATGGCCTGCTGGATCTGGAAGTTTACATAACTGTAGGGACTTACTGACAGAGAGTCAAAGTCTCTGTGGTACAATATGCCTGCATCAATTATGAATATATACAGAAGCACTACTATGGGGGTTTCTGAACACTGTTTCCAATGCAAACCAAAAATCACAAGGGACATGAACCTTTTTGGGTCCCTCGATGGACTCACAAATATGCTAGAGTTAGGTGATAACCGAGGTCTTTGACTAAATACTGCACGTACCAATACCCTGTACGAATCTCAACGGTGCGATGATGTAGCTGAAGTCGAGCACATGAGAGACAACCGTCTCGAGAGGCACTAAGGACTCCTCTCAAGTGGTCCAAGGAACTCATCAATAAGGTTAATGAAACCAGGATACAGGGACCTCTGGGTCTTTCCTCTGGAATAAATGTGTTGTCGTCGATAGAGGGAGACCTGCAACTAACCAAGGAAATAAGGTTTCCTTGACAAGAAGCACAAGGGGGATAACCAAAGAGGTGGGACAATCTGGGGACTGGCACTTTGAATGGGGGAACAGGGGAAAGGGGAGTACGGTGGACTCAAAATTCCTTTGTTAAGAGTATGACGATAGGGATGACATGGAAACAAATGAAATAGACTCATGGGAGAGGGATCATAGTTGTAATAGGGGGAATGTAACTGCAGATGGGAAATACTGAGGGAAGTAACTTGGACTATTGATATCCAGGGGATCCAAGGAGGACTCATCGCATAATACTCTGAACAAAGCTGACCTAGTGGGGGAATGCTGCCAAACTGTAATATATGGGGTGGTGCCTAAACGCACTGTTATGACACAATCTCGTGGATTTTTAGTGAGCCTAAGAGAGTAAATGCTCGATGGTGTTTTCATTTTTAGAGAGTATGAAAATAGGAAGAAGACTCCAGTGGGGTCTCTTTTTCATTGATAGTCTCTTGTTTCTGAAAAGGGATAAAAGTGTGCATAGGAGAGCTCACCCACCCTTTTTAGGGGATAGGAGACTTATTTACAGTTGGTAGTCCAAGCAGGCCGAAAAAGGTTGAACTTACACCGACTGGATGGTCATTCAGATAATTTTACGAGCATGAATGAAACCAAGTTTGCTCGGCAATATTTTCTTGATGAGAAGGATGGAAAAGAGCTTAAAGAAAACCCATAATGAGATTTTTTCGTAAAGTTCGGTCCCAATGCCTAAGAAAGCATAAAAGGATGCAACGGGAAACGTTCCTGGACTGAGTGTGGCATGGGGGTCCTTTTCTTATGATAGTATACATAGTCCGAAAAAGGAGGTAAACGAGACTATATAGACACCCTTTCAAATACTTTAATGAGCTTGAAAGGAAGCAAGCATGCTCGATGATATTTTCATTCGTTTAAGAGTCAGAAAAGAGCTTAACAAAAACTCCTTAATGGCCAAGCAAGCAAGGGGGAAGTGTTCGATATATGGATGATGGATATAGATGCAGAACACTAATGGTGCCCCCTTGCAGGACAATGTATGTCGGTCAAAAGATGGCCAATTGTGCAGTATGGATGGAGCGGATGGCTCTTGAACATGCCAATACATATGAAAGGAGACTCATGTGATGGTACACAAATATAGGTGGCTTCCGAGAAGTGGCCCAAAAATTTAATGTGAAAACGTGAGACCAGGGTCTCATCAAAATATAAAAGATGGAAAAATGAATCCAATGGTGCAAACGACGTCTCAAACGGACTCTGGATGGTTCTGCATCGCTTAAAAGAAAAATAGACCCAAGGGGGCCTATAAATAGGGGGGGGACCACATGACATGTGTCATTGTTAATGTTCAGTGTTGAGTTGGATTGGAGGACCCCAGAGCTCTTTCATTGATTTCTTTCATTCCGACCGATGATTTTTAGATCTAGGACTTGCAGGTAAGAGTGCATGTCAAAACCGTCCTTTTCAGTGGTTTAGTTTCGTGATTTGCTCACGCAGTTGCCCCCGCCGAATTGCAAGGGTTCAACTGGGCCGAGTCGCGCTTTTTGAGGGAAAAGTCATGACCTTAGTCACAATTTTCAGCCAAGAATCTGTGACCCAGTCACACCTGTCGAGTATACAGGTGCGATCTAAAGTTGTGACTGTTCATCCGAAAGCAGCGACTGAGTCGCGCCTGTTTGGCTAACAACAACGACTGGGGTCGCACTTACTGGCTAGAAAGTGGCGACTTCACCTCTGGGTGAGGGGATTTTTATGAGACTGAGTCTGACTGGAAACTTGTTTGCTGTGCAGGATGGTTCGACCTGTGTGGAGGGAGCGAGATTGTAAATTCTGGCGGAGGGATTCTTTAAGGAGTGTGGGAGTGCAAGATATGCTAGCCCAGTGTGGATTGCTCAAGTTTATGCAGGTTTCCCTGATGTGGAGCTTGCAACTAATACTCAAGACTTTGGTGGGTTTCTAGGATGTTGGGGCAGAGTCTTTCATCATTCAGGGGCAACATCTTGAGATTACACTGTAGGATGTATACTTTTTGATGGGGCTCCCGATGCTGGGAGTGTTTGGCAGTACGACACCAAAGCTCTCACATGGGGAGACTTTGGATGATCTTTGTGAGAGGCACTATTATGCCACTGCTTATGTGCATGAGTCATATATTTTGATATGCGACATTGAGATTCTCTCAACTCGAGCGGTTGCGGCGATGGTGGTTTAGATATTGGGGTCGTTAGGACCACACAAGATCTCAGGGGGGGAAGCTCCAGATGGTGGAGCGTGTGATGGCAGGCACCTACTATGGGTGGGCCCAGATGTATCTGGATGTGGTTTGGCAGGCACTGAACCGTGCTAGGAATGTAGGAGGGTATTTCTATTTCCCTTCCTTTTTGTGCTCCTTCTTCTTTAAGAGGGTGTCGACCCTTCAACCACACTTGGCAGTGTAGGATGGTGGGTCTCAAAATCCTAGAATGCGTCGATGGAGCGAGATGATGGTTCATGAGGGAGGCGACCTAGTGGGATGTTTATTTGCTCAAGATATGCTCGCACAGTGGATTCAGCTGCCAGTCCTCATTGAGGACTACTCATATGCAGACATGGACTACAAGGGAGACACAAAGATGCCTCGACCTCCAGAGCAGGCCTGGGGACCAGATGGTACGTATACTTGATGTTTTATGTTTTTTACATGCATATATAGTATACTAGCTTAGTGGTATCCAGTTTATGTTTATGCCATGTACTGATGATGTACCATGTGTATGTGAAGATGTTGGACCACGAGCACCCACGGGTTATGAGCGAAAGAGGGCGAGGGTGGAGGGGGTGGATCCACCTGCTCCCGGCCCCCGGAGGACCTTGCGATTGCTCTATCGTGATATTGAGAGTTTGATGGAGGGTGTTATTGATGATGGTTGGCAGCATTTGGATGATGATCTGATTGTTTCTTACTACCGCATGCCTCCTGAGTGGATTCCTTTGATGAAGAGGATTGCAGTCACGACAGAGTGAGTTCGAGTGGTGGCCCGAGGGGACGCGCCTATGGAGGATGAGGACAGCTCCAGTGAGGAGGAGGCCTCTGAGGAGGAGACGGAGTTAGAGGAGGAGGAGGATGAGTCCAACTCTGATTATCAAGCAGTGGAGTTTCCCCTAGTGTGGTGGTGCACTAGGATTTTTTTATCGCTATGTATATTCAGTTGAGAAAGATTATGAAGCTTCTTTCTCATTTTGTACTAAACACTTTATGACATGTTATATATATATATATATTTGATGCACATGTATGCACTGTTTATGGTTATGCATGATGCAGTTTATTGATTTCCTATATGTGATGATGAATATTCCATTCTAGAACATCATTAGCCATTTGGTCTGCTACACTATTGAGGTTTCTAGGAACATGTATGAATGCGATGGATTCAAAATTTCTAACCAACTATTTAGTGCAGAGAAAATTTCTAAAAAGGTAAGGATCACGTACCTGGTAGCAGTTGTTCAACTAGGAGACAAGCAGCTGGAATTCTAAGAACACATCAAGGTGACGAATTGTTGGGCAATAGGGCAGACCCGGGTTTTATACCTTTAACTTCGCACCAACAAAATACCCACAGTGTTGGCCCTTTCGGCAACAACCTGCGAACAGGTTGCAGTCTCACCCGAAACAGCTATGGGGCGCCGCAGAACCAGGTTTCTGCAAGCAGAAGAGGGATATTACTGTACCTTTAGCTGTTAATAGATTATAAATATAAATCACAGAGCTTAATATTCACTTATTTAGCTTCACAGTTAGATAAACAACAGTGCCTTGCACAACCCTTTACTGGGAATTCACAGCGAAGTTATTAACTAGCAGTGATCTTTACTTATCAGATATATAGATATTAATGCATGAAAGAACACGATAGAAACAACACACAGAACCACGACATAAGATATAACGTGGTTCACCCCCAGTGTAGGGGTTACGTCCACAGAATTGTGTTTTATTCAACTTTCTACAAAAACCACAGTTTTGATCTGCGCACTCAGCTGCAGATCCCTTCAAGTCCTCAAGGCCGCGCACACAGCTGCAGGCCTCTGCGCACACAGCTGCAAATTTCCTTAATCACCCAAAAACCCTCTGCACACATAGCTGCAGAGGTCATCCACGCACACAGCTGGGACTTAACCTTTTCTTACAAAATAGCCTTAGCTTCGCATCAATTCATCTTACACAAAAAGCCTAACCTTACTACTTTACAAGGGTGCATATTTATACAGCGCACATATTACAAAACCCTGTGTTTAAACCATGGGCACCCCAAACCCTAAACCCTGGACTTAAACCATGGGTTTATTACAAAAATAGGACTTTTACTTCAACCCCGACACCCCTAAGACTATTTTGAGTCATAACTCCGCTTACAACTTCCACAAAACCCGCGGAGTTACCAAAAATAGGGATCGTTAAGGTGTGCTCCCCAACAGGCCCCTAAGACTCACCAGTGTCCCATCCCGGGACACTCTGCTATTCTTCTTGTCCACGAACTTTGTCGGCGAGGAGAGTGTACTGCTTGTTGAGGCCACGCATAATATTGTCAGCTGCTTGCTCCTTTTCGACCAACTCCTGCAATACTGTGGCTGATGCTTCGCTGGCCTTTTCCTGCGCAAATGCATCATATTCCTTCATCACTTTGAGTTGGGTGTCCACAGTAGTACTCAACTCGAAAGCTTCACTGATAATTGGCTACAGAGAATTTTCCACTTATATTGCTCTTGCCCTGTACGACTCAATTTCCTGCTGGAGTTCGTTGCTTCGCTTGACGTTGAGGATTTTCTCCATAGGCAGTAGAGTCTTAATTGTCACTTTTACTGCAGCCAACTCTGTCTGTTGCTGCCTGATGGTTTCTTGCAGCTGTCCGACTTCAGGATGTTCCTGTAATGTGGTCCAGGCTTCAACACTGTCTTCTAGCAGCTTTGCTGTGCTGCTCACAATATCTGAGATTTTTGCTGTGGAGGCCTAAATGTGGACTCGACGTTGCTCGCTAACCTCTAGTGGGCTCTCCAGGGTGAGGTGGAGTTGAAGCTCCAAAATCTGAGCCTCATGTTCTGCTTTGAGCTGCTCTATTTCACTGCGAGACTGCTGTGTGTATTCCTTCAGCTTGACTAATCTTTTTTCTGGTTCTTCCGCCCGTTGCACGTCAAAGTCAGGAAGACTGTGACATGTTTCATCCAAAATTCATACCAGTGTAATCCTCTTATGTTCTGCATCCCTCTTTCGCAGCTCTGCTGCCTCTAGCTGCGCTGCGAAGCCCCGCTGCTGACTTATGAAATTTTCCAACTGCATCTGCAAATATTGGTCTCGTGCCTGGATTTCCTTCATAATTGCAGACTGACAGAGATGTAGCTCCATCATGGACAACTTAGTGTAATCTATCCCAACCTGCATATTCATCTCCGAACGAGACACTGCATCTGTTAATATGAGAGCTACGTTGGATACCTGTCCTTTGTTATCTCTGGTCGGCCATTGCCTGAGGTCTGGCTACGCGGCGACTGGGGCACTGCTTGCTGATGCGCCAGTTAGTGATTTCGCCGCTAAGTCCTTCAGCTTTGAAACATGCTTTGCGACACCGGTGAGGGCTTGTAGATGTGTATATGCAAATTCTGACCATTTCTGGGTGAGAGCTTCTGTGGACTTTGATAGAGCCTGAGCAAGCTCCTCACTTGTCAGGCCGGCCTCCTCGACAATATTCTTCTCCTTCGATGCCTTCATTTTCTTTCAGGGTTGGGGTTTGTGCATTTCCTCTGGCTCTAGTGTCTTGCACTTATCCTACCGAGTAGGGTCTGAAGCAGTTTGAGCCGAGTCTTCCTCATATTCTTCATTTCCCTCATCTCCACCCTGGTTTCTTTCACTCTGCTGCGACTCAGTTTGGTCTTCACTGTCTTCAGGGGGTTCTTGTTGCTGTGTATGACTAGGGCCTGCGCCCATATTGGTAACTGGAGGAACAGGAATGGTGGGTTTTGTCCCTGCGTCCTTCAACCATTCAGCCGGCCACTGTTGGACAACCACGAGGATGTCGGCTTTGGTCACTACATATGGTAACTTAAACCATTGATGCTTTGGGTCCGCGCAGGCCTGGATGAAAATATGATGCATGTCGGCACTGAAATGGGTTGCGCCCTCGTATTGAGAGAACAACTCATTACTGAGTCGAGGGGTTTTCGTAATCTCATACGAGATACTCATCATATAAAAAGGAAATACACAGTTGGTCATCTGCTATAGGGTTTTATCCTGGGAAACCCACAAAGAGGCGTACCGCACTGCACCGGGCAGGTCCAGAGGGATATCAGCAAACTGCACCTCAGTAGGTTCTTGCCATCCTACCAAGGCGATGAGAACTATTAACCATGAATAATTAAAGGGCCTACCTTTCTCCTACGCATCACGGACATCTTCAAGGAATTCCTTCGCGATATACGCTACCCAATTGTAACTGTATCCTTCGGCACAGTTCGCAGCAATTCTGATAACCGGGGCATGCACTTCATATGGTCTGCACTTTCGCATGAGCTTTCATGCTAGAAGCTAAACTGCGAAGCGAATATTATGCTCTTGAATCGCAGAAGTGTGATACCCTCGTTTTCCCTTCATCAGGCCGAAGCGTTCCTTCATGCTTTGTGTGAGCTTCGTATCCTCATGCTTTGAAGGAAATTCAGTCCTCGGATCAGGCCCCGCTATTGGTAAGGCTGTGATCCTATGAATGAGCTCACCATTAATAGGAATTTTCTTGTCTCCTATCCATAAGTGACCGTCGTGTACTAATGCCAGCAGTTGTTCGACCACTATGGTCACTTGTGTACTGCGACCAAAATGGGGAACATCGAGCATCTTTAACAGACCAGCTCGATCCAAGATAGCAGCCCATTGTTTTACTTCCAGCACTGTCGCAGCGGTTTCTGGATATTTGACAAAATGCAGGTATCGTGCTGGAGCGAACTGTGGAAACTTTCCCCGGTCATTTGTGTCATGGTCGGCATACTTATGACGATTGATTTTCCCTGTCATGGTCCCAACCAACTGCACACTCGGAGGCAACGAAGGGGTGCGTACTATGAACTTCTTGAACCACCGAGGTGGCTAAACTCCTGGTCGAACTGGTGGAATATATGGGGGACGTTTCAGGGCAATGTTCTCATCTTCTACAGGTGGGGCTTCTGCTGACCCAGACGTAGGCATTTCGGGGTCTTCTAGCGTTTGCCCTGATTGCTTGTGTCGGTCTTCGTTGTGCTTAGAACGCACTTCAGGTTTGAACTTCTTTTGGGCAGATCGTGTCTGCATGGGCGGAGTCGGCGCTGGTGGAGTTTCTTCACGGGGTGCAGATGCAGATGGTTGGTTGAAAATGTGCGGTAGACCTGTCTGCTCGAACTCTCTCACCAGTTCTTGGATCTCACGATCGGTTGACATGGATGCAATTAGAAAACTCAAGAAGCTGAAGAATGTGAACATTGTGGATATGAGTGACTTCTTATAGAATCTATCCACGAAATCTGTCATAACTGTGCATTGATGGCGCCAAATCGAACAGAGAGCTCATCCAAATGGCGGTAGATTTCCCAAAATCACATTAATATGGGTAGTTAATACAGAGAACGTACCGGCGCCGCCAAATTTGATTTCTTCTAATGGTCATTTGTTTAGGTCCGACAGACCTTTCCTTCTTCGGCACAGGCAGTAGCTGTGGCTGCGCCCTAATACAGACACTTGACACCTCTGGACACCATTTGCGATAGGGAGTCGAGCTTTGACCCACGACAGAATGTCATCCACGGCTTTGATGATTCCTCTTATTTCCAGGCACTTCATCAGACATAAGTCCCGACACTTATGGAGAAGTTGGGTCGCTTTGCTTACCGTGTCTTCATCCCAATAATCTCCATTGGTAGCACACTTAGGCTGGTCTTCTGATCCAATGTTGACTGTCTGCGTCTTCAGGAACTGAGTCACTTCAGGAGCTGCGACTGCTGGTCCTTATCCGTCGCAGTGTGCCTCTGACTGAGGAATAGCACTATTGCGTCGATCATCATCCTCGTCAATTGTGAGGTTATAATGTGCGACTGCTTGAACTTCTTGTGCTTTCCAATCTGGCCGGTATTTTACTACTTCTTGAGCATCCAATACCTTAGTATGAACCAACCGGATAGCTTCCTCTAAAGCTGGACAAACTCCATTAGTAGAAAAGGTAAGCACAAAACTATCAACAAGACAATCCCAACTTACAGTATCCTGGCGAAGCTCAGCCTCCGCATACCAATTCTTTGCTATCGGTTCCAGAGTATGCACAAACTGATGTACCCATTCTTCCTGAGGTACATGCTGCCATGCGTCGTAGCATTGTGCCAAATGTTCCTGAGGGCTAGTATTTCCATCAAACTTGCTTTGGATCTCCTGGGGTTGATCCCTAAATCTCAGGCGAAGGAACTACTGACAAGCTTTCCAACTAGGAGTGTTCTTCCTATGGCCAGTCCACCATCTAGCTGTTGTAGCTCTGAATGCGGAATTCAAAGTCACCATTTTCTGTGAGTCTGGTATCTGGACTGAGAATTGCTTAATAAACTCTTTTGGGTCTGTTGAACCATCAAAAACAGGTAAGGGTCTTGTCTGCGAGCTAAGCCATCTAAGATACTTGGTAATTCTTGCACAACGGTGGCCATGTAGCTCATACAATCTGTTCTGCCAATTCTCTATACCATCATCTGAATCCGTCATGCAGGAGCTGTCACACTACCAATCCATAATACCTTCGGCATTAGGGTCAACATAATCTTCTTCCTTCACTGTGATATTGTAGATATGGTCCAACACATCCTGATCTTCATCTCGAAGGGGTTCTGTGTACCTTTCTCCTTGAGAAGGGTCCAATGGGACTATGACTTTCAAATATTTCCCTTCGAAAATCATCTGTCTAGTCTTAAGGTTAATAACGGCAGCATTTGCCATTTCCCACTCAATACCTAACAAGGCTGGATAGGGATTGCTGTCTTCAATGATCTCAATAACTTCGAAGTCTGCTACAGTACAGACACCATCAATATCTACTGGAACATTAGGGAATCATCCTAGGGGTACAATCTTCTGCTGATTGGCTAATCTCAACTATATAGGGGACCAGTCAAGGGTAGGTTTTCCCATTTGTTCCCAGGTCTATTTGGTTAAGACATTTACCTCTGATCCTAGATCCAAAATAACATCAGTCATATCATACTCTCCTATCTGAGCATTCAATCTCATTTCCCTGCCAGTTCTTCTGACTCTATTAACAGGTTTTTCCTGACCAGTACTTTGCTTAGGTTCGCAGGAACTAATAACTTTCTGCAACTCACTTAAAGCATTCTGATTTCTTAAGAGTTTCAGGCAACTCTGTAAAAAGGAGGACAGGGTACTTACTTTGTCCGTCGAAGCTTCTTGCGGTAGTGATTGCTGCTGATGTGGTTGCGCAGGTACTACTGATGTACTGGAATCCACAAAATCTTTTTGGGCTTCCATGAATGTTTCTTTATCTTTTTCAATATCAAAGGCAGGAACTTTCACGGGGGCCTTACAAACCCAAGCCTCGTCAGGTTGTTTCTTGGCAGGTTGTATATGCATCGTAGCTCCACTTCTGGTAACAACATTAATGGCTGGGGAAAGTCTTTGCTCGACGAAAATCATCTGAAGATTCTGAGTAGGGGAACTGTTGTATTCCTGAATCTTAGCTATCAACTGTGGGCACTGCTCGATCACATGATCTACTACCCGACAATACCGACATGTCATAGTGGGGTTTCGACAGTCGCGAGCCAGATGTCCCGCCTGGTTACAGTTATAACACACCACCTGACCGCGTCCTCTGCCAGCCATACCACCATGACCACGGCCTCCAAAACCCCCTCTATCGGATGCACCACCGCGGTATCCATAGCCGTCATTACTCGGTCCCTCATTTTGTACCCGATAGGCATTGTAGGTGCGTTCTCTTATGAGGTCATAACTGCGACACTCATCTTCATTATGTCCTACGGACTTACATAATTTGCAGTAAGGGTTCTTGGGGACTTGCACATACCTTTGTAGCAGATAGCAATTCTCAGGTCGATGCTGGCCAGTTGTCCGATAGATCTCACAATAGAGAACAGTAGGGTTGAACGGGTTTGACGCACCAGTATTCAGGTAATTGCTTACCACAGGGCACTGTTCCTTGTCGTAACCTTCTGTCTGACATTGTGTGCACCAAACCTCTTCGCGACCTATTTTTCCTGTCTTCATATCGTGAAGCTCCAGGGCCATCGCTGCCAACTGCGCTTGGATTTGAGCAATACCAGAGTTGTCCTCGACAGGAGCGGTTTCAAGCTTCATTGCGATTTCCAGAGCCTCCTGCTGGTCAGCAACCTTCTGTTGCATGAGTGGAGTTCTGATATGTGGGAGCAATGCTGCAATAAACCATTCCTTGTGCTGCGCAGGTCCAATGGGGAAACTGACTTGGTCTAACAGAACTTTGAATCTTTGATCAAAGTCCCACACTGATTCTCCACGCTTCTGCTGAATCTCTTTCAACTTCGTGATACACTGCGACTCTGATTTCGGCTTCTTAAATTCCTTTATTATTGCTGCTTTTATATCAGGCAATGCGTGGTTCTGAGTGTTGGAGAACTTCATGAACCAGGTCAGAGCACGGTCTTTGAAAGAAGTAACCAGCTGCGCTCTTTTTGTATCTTGATCCGTAATGGACTTAGCAGTCCACATTGCTTCACATAAAAACTAGAACTGTTCTGGATCCTCTGATCCAGTTCCTTTGAAAACATGTAGCTTAATGTCATCATTCATATGGGCCATCGCAGGTCTAGGGGGGGGAAGGAGGGGGACTGGAAGTAGGTGGGGGGGAACTTACTGGGGTAGACTGACCTGCGACAGGAGTACTCGGGCTAGGGTGACTTTCAGACTGCGACGGGTTCTCAGGGATAATAGGTCTTCGCTGTGGGGTTACTGGAGGGTTTCCAACAGAAGGGGTTTCTTCAGAATCTACGGGATTTACAGGGGAATACTCGGTCTGCTGACCCTGGGAATAGGATCCAAAATCTCTCTTGTACCTTTTGCCACTTTGCAGCAAACCGCTTTGCTCGTCGAAGGTATTTTCGCTTGCAAACATAGGTTAGTAATACTAACTCTAACAGTCTGATTCAATTAGCAATATACCTTTTTCAACCAATAGCATTTTAATTCTCAAACTAAATGAATTCAAAAACTTACCCCTTGGTCCGTTGAAAAAATGCCGCTCAGCTTCACTAAAGGAATTACTCCTGTCGATGGCGAACTCCATCACAAATGCTTCAAGGGTTCGCGTTGTCCAGAAATCAAAAATGCGGGAGATCTCGTTGTTCACCCTTTTTAGTATATTAATTATCGCGGGGGTCCAAGCAGTAAACTGACGTTCTTGGAAGTTCGTTCTTCTCTCTGTTAACCTGGATAACCACTGGTGCAACTCTATGTGGATAGTACCAAAGAAAATCTCATAAACATCACAAAAAACATACCTTTGTAAAAATTTGTTTGCACTACGACGTGGATCTTTGTTCTCTTGCGCGGTGAATTTCAGATAAGTCTCATCAAGCCAATCACCGATTTCCTTCACAGAGGGTCTCCAGAACATAGCCCTCGAGGTATGATGTAAACCCCTCTTGAGCAGATACTGAGTTCAACCGGAAATAGAACCAATTTGTTGGGCAATAGGGCAGACCCGGGTTTTATACCTTTAACTTTGCACCAACAAAAGACCCACAGTGTTGGCCCTTTCGGCAACAACCTGCGAACAGGTTGCGGTCTCACTCGAAACAGCTATGGGGCGCCGCAGAACCAGGTTTCTGCAAGCAGAAGAGGGATATTACTGTACCTTCAGCTGTTAATAGATTATAAATATAAATCACAGAGCTTAATATTCACTTATTTAGCTTCACAGTTAGATAAACAACAGTTCCTTGCACAACCCTTTACTGGGAATTCACAGCGAAGTTATTAACTAGCAGTGATCTTTACTTATCAGATATATAGATATTAATGCATGAAAGAACACGATAGAAATAGCACACATAACCACGACAGAAGATATAACGTGGTTCACCCCCAGTGTAGGGGTTACGTCCACAAAACTGTGTTTTATTCAACTTTCTACAAAAACCACAGTTCTGATCTGCGCACTCAGCTGCAGATCCCTTCAAGTCCTCAAGGCCGCGCACACAGCTGCAGGTCTTTGCGCACACAGTTGCAGATTTCCTTAATCACCCAAAAACCCTTTGTGCACACAGCTGCAGAGGTCGTCCATGCACACAGCTGGGACTTAACCTTTTCTTACAAAATAGCCTTAGCTTCGCATCAATTCATCTTACACAAAAATCCTAACCTTACTACTTTACAAGGGTGCATATTCATACAACGCACATATTACAAAACCTTGGGCTTAAACCATGGGCACCTTGAACCCTAAACCCTGGACTTAAACCATGGGTTTATTACAAAAATAGGACTTTTACTTCAACCCCGACACTCCTAAGACTATTTTGAGTCATAACTCCGCTTACAACTTCCACAAAACCCGTGGAGTTACCAAAAATAGGGACCATTAAGGTGTGCGCCCCAACACGAATGCCCAACTAGAGGGCGACAACTAAGAGACCAATGACACTATCATACTCATCCTGGTTGTTGGTAGCAATGCCAACACAGACTCCGTCAAAATGGATCAACTCTTGTGATGGGGAATAGATAACCCACACAGCCGAGGCGAGATTGGGAGACCATATGCTTGCTCCATCAGCGAATCCAGTGTAGCGATGCGGGGTAGGATCTATCTGGAGTAGTCAAGGAAGCAAAGTATAAGACTCGTGTAAAGAACGGTATGAAAAAAAAAAGGAAAAAAACATAATACAAGTGACTCATGGTGGTAATGTTAAGCGTAAAATCTCTTGAGGTAGAGCCCGTTGCGGGGATTCTTCAAGAGTTGTCCATCAAAGTCAGCTAGATTGTATGCCCCCTTTCCAAGGAAATGATGGACGACATAAGGTATGTACCACATTGACTCAAACTTTTCTTTTCCTAACTTGTCATTGGATTGGTCATAAACAAGGACCAGTTCTCCTTCGCTAAAGGTGCGAGGGCGAACATGGGAGTCAAAATGTGACTTTGACTGTGTTTTAGTTTCTTCAATGGCTTGGAGAGTAGCATGAGGGTCCTTGTTGGTTTGTTCAAGTAGGAGGATATGTTCTTCTAGAGGTGAAGTATCGAGAAGGAGTTCTATGGCAAGACGAAGCGATGGGATCTGACACTCAATGGGAAGTATTGATTCAATGCCATGGACCAAATGGAAAGGGGTGAAGCCAGTGGAGGTCTTTGTGGACGTGCAGTAGGCCTAGATGGTGGAAAAAAAATGTGGTTCCAGTTAGTTTTGTGGTTTCCTACCATCCGTTGGAGCATAGTTTTAATGATTTTTCTGACAACTTCTACTTGCCCAATTCCCTGAGGGTAGTAGGATGATGAGTATTGGTTCTTAAACTTCAACATGGTTGAAATTTATGTCCAAACAACGTCCTTGAAATGGATACCGTGGTTCGAGACAATCTATTAGGGAACACCGAAACATGAAATGATGTGGTTGAAGAAAACTCGCGCTGCCATGTCATCTTTGAAATTGAATGTGGGCATGGCCTCAACCCATTTGGTGAAATAGTCGACAACCATAATAATGTATTTGTGGCCGCCGATCGAGGGAGGATTAATTATCATGAAATCGATCTCCCACTTATAGAAGGGACCAACTATGACTTCAGGATGCAAAGGCGTGGGGGGGATTCCTTGCTTTTGGAGAAAAGAGTTGACAACTGCGGTAATGTTTAAGAGCCTCGATGCAATCAACGAAAAATGGAAGGCCAAAAATAGCTGGCACATAGAATCTTCTTGGATTTTTCCAAACTTGAAAGGTGTCCACCGCAAGATCCACTATGACAATCATTGAGGACCTGTTCAGCCGCATTATTGGTGAGGAAACAATGTAATATGGTATCGATGCCTCGATGGTACAGAACATCCCCAATAAGGAGATGGCAATCGAATTGATGCTGTATGTGATGTCTGTCTTCACGGCTTAAGTGAGCCTTAAACTTTTGGGTGTGAAAGTACAGGAGAATGCCCCCATACCAAGGATCTTCCGTGGAATTGACAAATAAGAAATTGTTGGGAAGGTTGACCGTAATCAGTGATGATGCAGACAACGGGGGTAGGTTTGTCATCAGTGTAGCTAGCTCCAAAGCCTTGATGCTATTCGGAGCAATGAATTCTAAGTCAAATTCCTGGAGGACGAAAATCCACCTAGATGCACGACCTTGTAGGAGGCGACAGCTCAGGAGGTACTGCATAGGGTTGGAATTAGACACTACTTGAGTATGGTTTACGATAATGTAATGGCGCAGCTTTTGGACCAAAAAACCTACGGAGAGGGCCATATTCTCTTCAGTCGAATATCGTAGGGGGGGGGCGGTCAGCTTCTGACTAATGTAGTAAATCACATGCTCCTGACATTCATCATCCTTTTGGACCAAAATACCAGCAATCGAATTTTTAGTGGCTGACACATAGAGGATGAAGTCCTTGGTGAAGTCAGGTGAAGACAACAATGAGGCGGAAGCCAGAGCTTGATTTAATGCAGCAAACACATCTTGTGCATGCTGATCCCAAACAAATGGAATGTTGGTACGAAGCAGACACAAGAAACTATGGAATTTTGTCGCATATTCCAGTATGAAGCGACAAAGGAAGTTATCCTTGACTTGGAGGCTCTGCAATTGGCGCAAAGTCCATGGTGATGGTATATTGAGAATGGATTGAACTTTAAGAGGGTCAATCATGATCCCTTTGTGGGAAATTATGAACCCAAGCAGACGACCTGCTGGGACACAAAAGACACACTTGAGAGGGTTCAAGTGGATTTTGTACTTGCGACATTGCAGGAAGACTTGTCGCAAGTCGTCTAAGTGTTGTGAGCGCTTCTCAGACCGAGCGGTGAGGTGGTCTAGATAGACCAATATGATGTGCAGAAGGTTGTGGAAGTAGTATGTCATGGCGCGTTGGAAAGTGGCTCCAACATTTTTGTGTCCAAAGGGCATCACTCGATATGTAAATGTGCCCTAAGGGGTTGTAAACGCATTCTTGTATTGATATTCCTTCTAGATCTAAATTTGGTTGTATCTAGAGAAACCGCCCATGAAGGAAAATACCTCATGACCGACACATGCGTCAATGATTTGGTTAATAAAAGGTGTTGGGAAGTTGTCCTTAGGACAAGCCAAATTCAAGTTGGGGAATTCTATACAGACGCGGATGGTACCCTATTTTTTATTAATGGGAACATGTTTCAAAACCCAAGTGGTGTATGCAATGGGGTAGATGAAGCCAGATGTGCGTAGCTTCTCAACCTGTGCTTTGACCGCGGTGGCCTTTGAAGGGTGAATGGGTCATTTTTTCTGACGCACCGATGCTACATTAGGCCACATATCAATGTGATGTTCCATGATGGATGGATCCAAATAGGGCATCTTGGTGCACGACCAAGAAAAGATGTCACAGAACTCCTGAAAAAGTGCTTTGTAGAAGCGACCTCCTCAAGGGAGCATGATGCTCCAAGTGTGATTTCTTCAACAACCTCCGGGTTGGTTGAGATATTGACCTTAATTATGGGTTAAATGCTGGCCATATTTCCTTCTTCAAAGGCGCCAGGATCCGGGATGGGGTTTTTAAACCAATCCACCTTGCCATGGATGAAGTCTTTCATCTCCACTGAATATTGATATGATGTGGACGAAGGTTCCCTGGGGATGAAGAACGAGTGGTGGTTCATGTCATCCCACGGGTATTCAGGAGTGGTCAAGGCTTAAACTATCTCCTTGTCGTTGCTAAAACAATGATGGGATAGATCCAAGGGATCTTCGATGGTTGTGGAGACAGCAGGGTTGGTGGAGTTGGACACCATGTAAATGGTTGTGGTGGTCGAGGAAGAAATCGGGGGGTGGATCTCTTCAAGGAAAGTGATGTCAAATTCAAGGGAATGTTTTCGAAGGTTACTAAGGGCGGGCAGATACTTAGCAAATTCTGGGCAGTAGTGAGAATAATGTCCATACAATCCGTAAAGTGAACATGCACGGTTTGTCCTCAAAGAATTGTTTTTTATTGTGGGATGAGTTAGGATGATGAATACTGGAAGGTTCTCAGTTGTATCCATAATGTCTAGATGTGTGCAAATGATAGGTATTTCTAGACAGTTATGGGTTGCGTGACCCTATACGTCACACATGACGCAAGGTGGATTTGTCTGAGCTTCAGTGGTTTCTTTGGTGGTTTTTCTCCGAGTTTGCTTTAAAGGAGGCAGGGTTGGTGTAGTAACGAAAGGTGTTTTTTGTGGGCTAGGAGGAGGGAATGACACCATCTTGATTAGCTGTATAGGGGTCAACACTATTGAATTTTCAACATTAGCATAAACTTAATTTTTTTGCAGATATACTTAAACAAATCAATAGTATAGCAGAAACACATTTATCACTTCAGCACACTTGGACACAATATTTTCACTGGGGAAACCTTCAAAGGACAAAAAACCCAAAAGCATTAATAGCTCATCTCATAAATGAGATGGCTTAAGAAATTCTTCAAAAAATCACTCAAACCCAAATCTGAGTTTTGCCATAGTCACAAAAATTTATCAGAAAAATACTAGACTGATAAAATACAACCACATTTTCTAGAATTTCACAAATTTCTCAAATCTGAGAAGTTTCTCTCTCCTGCCCCAATAATTTACAGGCTTCCCGAAAAAATCAGAATGCCTGCTTGGATCCACTGTTTGTTGCCCAATCTACCTACCCGGCCTGCCCAATCCACTGTCCACTGTCCGATCTACTGTCCGGCTTCCTGATCTACCTTCCTAGCTTCCCAATCGGTCTGCTTGGCTTCCCGGTCTGCTATTGAGGTGGTTGGGCACTTGGTCGTAGGCTGGGCCGAGCCCTATCCTCGGTCTTGGGGCCTACTGTATAATATCCCATGGACTATACTATCATCTTGGGCCTACTATATGGAAACTCATGGTCTGCACTGTCTACCCAAGATTGCTGTAGGGTATCCCATTTCCACGACAGCCCCACAGGGGTATGCCCTAGGTTTCCCAAGGGTTGACCGTGGGCCAGACCCTTACGGGTATTCCTGTAGCAGGCTGCCCATGGGTGCCAATAGGGCGGTTCCCTAAAGTGGCTTTCCCAAATGAATAAAACAACCCTAAAAAAGAAGAAGAGAAGCTGCCTGAAAATGAAGAGCTACCCATAATGAAAATATGTTGATAAAACCCTAGCTAAGGGTTTGTTGAGAGAAGGTGAATGTCCTTGTTGAGGAAAATCAAAACTTCTTTGAGACAAATAGAAACTCCACCTGTGAAAGAGAACTTGTGTAATGAAATGAGAAGACTTGATCTTCTTTTATAGCCTTTGTTCACCTATAAGTGGACAAGATTAGGAAAAATAAAAATAATAATATTTTTATTCTTTTCCTATTTTCACATTCACAATTACCAAAAAAAGGTACTTTTATTTTTCCTTTGACTTTTATAAGAAGTCCTCATTTATTTTTATTTTTGACTTAGGTCAATTTCCTATGGTCACAAACTCTTTATTTATTTTGACTTTTGACTTTGGGCTTTTTCCAAGTGCCCATGTGGTCATTACCTGTGGTCCTTTTTTATTTCAAAAGTACATCATCGTAAACCAAGAGATTTATTAATGCTTTTATCTCACACACTGTGTGACACCTAGATCTGGTACTAGGGTAACTTAGCCAAGGGTAGCTAATCCTTGGAGAAGCACACCAAGCCCATAGATCAAGGGTCAAAGTGCTACACACATGCCCAAACCCAGTCTAGGGCTTACAGTGTCTTCATTCTCCCAGAGAATGGCTACTCAGAACTAAGCTGAGTCTACCAGTCCTAGACTGGTCTACATCATGGTCCCGGACCAGATGTCTACTCAACACTATGTTGAGTCTACCTAGGGCACATATGGGTCTATATCATGGTACCAGACTAGATATCTACCATTCAACAGAATGGTCACTCAATAATGGGTTGAGTCTTCATTGTGGTCTTGGACCGGGTGGTCCCATTCTCCAAAGAGAAGGGATCTCGATGTTGCTCAACAAAATCAACACTCCCTCTTAGCGAGAGAGGAATTCTCTGCCATACCAAGCTTGTCACAAAAGTATATGAGCTTTGATTCTGTTAAAGGCTTGGTCAAGATATCTGTAATTTGTTCATTTGTATGAATGTACTGCAACTTCAGAGCATTTCTCTGCACTAGGTCTCTGATGAAATGATACCTCATTTCAATGTGTTTCGATCTGTCATGAAACACCTGATTTTTTTAAAGCTTTATGCAACTCTGATTATTGCAATGGATGATCATTGAGTCAAGCTTTCCCTCGAACATATCAGATAACAACTTTCTGAGCCAAACTACTTCCTTACAGGCATCGCTTGCAGTAATATACTCTGCTTCAGTTGTACTCTGAGCTATGGAACCCTGCTTCCTGTTGGACTGCTAGAGCAATAGATCATTGGTGATCCCATACTGAAGAAATAACCAGAGGTACTTTTTTGATCAACTGCACTTCCAGCCCAATCTGAATCTGAGTATCTAAATAAAAATACTCCACTGCTGGAAGTATACCTGAGCCCATATGTGATAGTACCTCGCACATAGATGTGTACATGTTTAGAAGCTACCAAGTGTATGTGCTTCGAATCTGACATGAACTGACTCAGTGCATTCACTGTGTAGCAGATGTCTGGTCTCGTATTCATGAGATACATCAGGGAACCTATGAGCTGTCTGTATAGAGTAGAGTCCACACTCTGTGAACTAGAGGCTGAATCCCACAACTTTGTCAAGTTGGTAGTCATTGATACGCTCATGGACTTGCAGTCCTGCATCCCAAATCTCTACAAGATATCTACTACATACTTTCCTTGTTTCAGGAAGATCTCACCTGGATTTTTCTAGAATTCTAAGACAAGAAAGTAATGCATCAATCAGAGATCTTTCATCTTGAATTCAGAGGTAAGCTCCCTCTTACACTAGTCTATCAACTGTTCGTCACTTGTAAGAAACAAGTCATCTACATATAGAACAAGTATCAAGAAATGATTATGAACAAATTTAAATTGAACGTTAGAATCAACTGTACTTTTGGAAAATCCCAAACTATGGAGAAATCCATCCATCCTGGCATACCAGACTCTCAGAGCCTGTTTTAGTCCATAGAATGCTTTCTTTAGTTTACATACATAGGTCTTCTTCCCACGAGTAACAAAGCCTTCAGTTTGTTCAATATAAACCTCTTCCTCAATCTTCCCATTGAGAAAGGTTGTCTTTACATCCATCTGATGTAACTTCCATCCAAATACTGCAGCAAGTGAAATGATGGTTCTGATGGTAGTGTATCTAGAAACAGGTGCAAATGTCTCATCATAGTCAATGCCTTCTTTCTGAGTGAAGCCACGAGCTACAAATCTGGATCTATACTTCTCCACACTGCCATCTGTATCATGCTTGATCTTATAAAGCCATCTATAAGTCACTACTAACTTTCCTGTAGGTCTGGGAACAAAATCCCAAACATCATTATTCATGATTGACTTATAATCTTCAATCATGGAATCAACCCATACCTATTTACTTGCTACTTCTTCATACGATGAAGGTTCTGAACTGATAAGTTGACTCATAAGACCGGAGTACTTCTGTGGTATTATGATTTCTCTGAAAGTCCCTAGAAAAGCTTTATGCTTCTCGGCTTCTTGTACTGTTTCTCGACACCCAGTAGGTCTCCTTTTGGAAGGAGGAAATTCAAGTAGTTCTTCTAGTGGACTTTCAATGTTCTCAGGAACATCTGGAGTTTGATCATCAAACTCTTCCTCCTTCTGAATTTCTGAATGTGGAAACTCAAGTGGGGCAACTGCATCTTTCGGTGAAAGCTCTAGTGTTTTACGAAACACTGCTTCCTCATGGAAGATCACATCTTTGGTGACCTCAATGTACCTCTGTCCAAGTATATATACTCGATAAGCCTTTAAGCAATCACTGTACCCAACAAATAAGCCTTTCTTACTGGAAGGCTCTAGCTTGGCCCTCTTTTCTTTTGGCACATGAACATACACAGGAGTACTGAATATCCTCATGTGATCAACTACAGGTTTCTTCTTGGTGAAGAATTCTTCTGAAGTCTTCTCACCCAACATAGCATGAGGGATTTTGTTCTGGATGTACACAATAGTTCTTGTAGCTTTGTCCCACAAAGACAAAGGAAGATCTAGATCAGTGATCATGGCTTTAGCAGCCTCATAGATCGTTCTATTCTTCCTTTATGCAACCCCATTCTGTCGAGGGTTGTAAGATACTTTCAAATCTTTCTTGATTCCTACTTCTTGACAAAAATCATCAAACTCATTAGATTCATACTCACCTCCATTATCTGATCTCAAGACAGATGTGCCTTCCAGTATGATTTTCAATCAGTGTCTTGAACTCTTTGAACTAGTCAAAGGTTTCACTCTTGGCCTTGAGGAAGTAAATCCAAGACTTCCAAGAGTATTCATCAATAAACAAGACATAATATAAACACCCACTCGAGGAGGGTGAAGACAGGGGCCCACAAATGTCAGAATGAATCAAATACAAAATGCCTTTAGATCTACTCTTGCTAAAGGGAAAGGATTTCTTAGCGTTCTTATCGAGATCACATCCTTTGCAAATTCCTTCATGCTTTGGAGAAACTTGTGGCATACCTGTAACCATCTTCTGCAATCTTGGGAGAGTTGTGTAGTGAAGGTGTCTGAACCTTCTATGCCAAAGTTCACAAGGATCAACTGAACGATGTACCAAGACATGAGTGGAAAATTTTGAAGCCTTACAGATATATCCCTCTCGAACCCCAATCTATACTGCTGAGTCTATATCTGTGTCTTTTTCCCATAAAAATACCTTCTTGTCCATAAAGAGGACTATGTGGCCCTTGTCTTCTAAACCAGCAACAGATAACAGATTTTTTAAACAAGGAACATAAAGAATATCATCAACATGAAGAACTATACCTAAGTCAAGTTCAAGTGAAGTTGAGCCAACTCCTTCAATCTTGTAAGTGGAGTCATCTCCAAGTTCTACCTGAGTGGTGAACTTATTCTTTCTGTAATTGGTAAGAGTACCACGGTTACCTGTCATGTGTTTGGAGGCACCACTGTCCACCAACCAAGAAATGGAGAAAGCTGAGAAAGAACCAGTTAGAGTAAAAATCAAATAGTACTCTCTTCTAGGTTCATCAGTTTTATTAGCCTTGATTTTCTTCTTCTTCTTTGGTTCTTCATCTTCTTCTTCCTCTGCTTCTGGAGCAGATGCCTGAAACCTTCTCTTAGGTTTCTTCTTTTTCTTCCTACAGTCTCTAGCATAATGTCCAAACTTGTGACAAGTATAACATTCAATCTTAGACATGTCAGAAAACTTACCCTGAGGTTTCTTCCCTTTCTTTTACTGAGAAAAATTTTTCTTGAACCTTTTAGTCTTTGCTTCAAGTGCAAGGTTATCCTGCTTGATTACCTTGTCAGTTTTCCTTGCTTCTTCTTGTATGCAATCATGCCAAATCCTTTCAAAGGTTGTCTGATTTTCTCCTCCACATACGGATTCCATGAAGGTTTCCAAAGATCTTGGGAGACCATCAACCACTGTTTGTACAAGATCATCATCAACAATAACACCAATAGCAAGGAGTCGATCTCTTACCTATTTGATCTTGGTGAAGAAGGAACCAACACTTTAATCTTTGCTTAGCTTCAAAGTTCGTAGCCTCTTCTTCAAGACTCTCTTTTGACTGGGAGCCTTCTTTTCATAGAGGTTTACCAATGTATCATAGAATTATTTAGCAATCTTCAAGGATGTGATGTTAGGAATCAATTCTTCTGTTATCCCTAAAGTTGAACCTAGACTACAGGGGTTCAAGGTTAAAGAAATCTTTTTCAAAAATATAATTCAATGAAATCAAGATAAAAATTGGACTAGTATGTAATCAAAGATATAAGGAAATCATATAACCATTAAAGATCTGTACAACATAAAATAGAATACAAAATTCAATATCAAAGAAACTACGAGCACGAATTTATGAAATGAGACTGACTCTGTCATTAAAAGTTTAAAAGGTAACTGTATTTTATCATAAGAATCATGTAATGGGATTCAATTGACCATATATAGGATAAATTACAAAAAAAATACAATTCATAAAATACAAAGTCAACTCATAATCATAATAATATCAAAGAAGAACCTGTATTGAAGATGTAGAGCATTTCATGTCATACAGAATATCATCAAAATTGGATTTCCATAACTCCAATTTCCACCCCCTTTCAATCTAGTGACTATCCTTATATACAAAATATCTGAGTTTCTAAGATAGTTATAAGATCCTACTTCTATGGATCGAGCTCTTTCAAAAATAGAAAGGTCAATCTCCTTTAAACAGTTTTTTAATACAAGTCTGAAATAAAAGAGACATCTATTAAAAACAAAATTGCTTTCAAAAGAAAACTATAACTCTAAATCTAAAGACTTTTAGAAGCCTTTGCCAAGATAGTTAAATCACTTAAAACCTGGGACCGCTTTTGCAACATAGCAAACTCAGCATCTTCGTTCTCCTCCTTACTTTGAGCCTTCATGTGTTCGAGATGCTTCTGAATGGTTCTTTTTTCCTTTAGAATGTCTTTAGATATTGACAGCAATTTCTGATAATCTGCCTCCTTATCTTCCAGATCCTCTCGAAGTCTTTTATTTGCTGTCATTAACTTTTCATTAATGTTCTGTAAAAACCTAGTTTGCTCCTTGTATTTCTGCAAAGATTTCTTGACTTGATTTAATTCTGGAGTTATTTCAATGTCTTCTTCTTTCATATGGACCTCATCTTCCTGTGGAATCCTTGATGCTAAGCAATCCTCTGAATCAACTTGTTTGTTTGTGCAAAAGATTTCTGGTATAAACCCTGCAACTCCTTGAACATCAATGAACTTCTCATTATCTGAACAATACTGAACTTTGGATGTGTGTACAGTCTCTTCGCGGAAAGCATCATCTATCATCATGATTTCCTCACAGTATTCATGTGCGGATTTCATCTTTGCCTGCAACTTCCTTCTTAACCTAGTCCTAGGCTTCACATCCATGCTCTCTGACTTCAACAGCTGATCATGAGCTTCAATATTTGAAGTTATATTCTTTAACATAACACTTAAATTTTTAGGGTTTTCATCTATGAATGAAGCTTCAGGACATAAACGTTTATGAACTGGTTTTTCTATAGAACCCTTCCCTTCTTCTACAACAGGTTCAATTTTTTTTTGTGATTTGTTGTTTGCTGGTCCAAGTCTTCCATTACCCTTTTTCCTTTCTATTTAGTCTTTTCTTCAAACCCTAACTCTGACAGTAGATTTTCTCAAGTTTGTCCTTCCCTGTGCAATTGTGAAACAATCAACAGTTTTATTAAACCCTGATGGTATACTGAACAAGCAATATGCTCTGGATGGCCCTGAACCCATGCAATCATCTTTTGCAGGCTCTTCAATAGGTAGAATGGGAGATTGAGCTTAAAGTTTCCATTAATGTGCATCAACAACCGTAAATGGCATTTGAGAACCTTGTCATACCGACCATCGCATGTAATATAATTTTGCACCATTTCTAAGGGAATTTTCCAGCTAGGTTTTATCTTACTCGCATGGATACCATTCTTCCAGTCTAATTTTTCAAAACCTGGCATTAAGAACTCATTGTAATCTCCTTGAAAGTCCTGTTGCTTAAACCATCTTTCTCCTTGCGCTGGAACATCTATTGCATTAGCAATAGACTCTTCGTTTACCCTGACTTTTAAACTCTTAAGCTGAACCATTTTAGTTTTATAATTTTTGATAAAGGCCATAATTACCTGTGAATGATAACCCTGCAAATTTTTCACATAAAACAAACCATCCAACATTCTTCATCAATTGGGCTGACCTTGGAAACTTCAGTATCCATTCTGTGTTATTGGGTTCCAATCTGCAAATCAAGCCTCCTGGTTTTCTTCTCACCACGATTTTTGAATCCTCTTCCTCTGTTATCTTCGGCACTTTTGCAACCCTTTCACAATATACACTTCCAAGAGGAATTTATGTTGTTTTTGTTTCCCTGCGACAGTTTACATCCAACTGCAAAAGACTATACTATGTAAAATTTGCCTTCTTCAAGAACGAAAATATAGGAACAAATCAAATCCCTGCTATTTTCAGATCTACTGTACATATTATTTCCATATTTCAGGATCTACAACCATAAATATCCATAGCATGGAAACGGTCTCTAATGATCTTCACCAAGTTCGAAAGAGAATTTGAGCATGACAGGTTTTAGGGAAAATAAAAGATTATTATGAATCTGCTAACACTGCCATCGTTGGTACCAGCACTCATTACATAAAATGCCTCGATTTCATATTCAAAACACTTGTGCAAGCTAATGAGTGACACGATGTAAAACATGATTACTTAAACAGGACTGCTTTTAAGAAATAATTATACAAAGTACCGAGCCTGTCCACATAAATATGTTTACATATACCATAGTTTCATTGTCATATTTTTTATACCAAATGGTACTCAAAAATAAAATCATGAATGAAATACTCTAAAAATGCTGCCAGTTTGAGAAATGCTGCCAATTTGAAATGCTGCCAGTTTAAAAAACGCTGCCAGTTTGAGAATCCAATTCATAATATAAAACCTCTTGCACTTAATATAGGTTCATAGCTTTAAATAAGTGATGATTTGAGGCTTCAAAAGATATAATAAGAAAAATATAAAAATAATGGCAATAAAAAAAAAAATGTAAAACAAGGTAAAAGTTAAAGACAAAAAACTCATCATAATAAAAAATCTATAAAACCCTAGGATAAAAAATCAAACAACCTTAGAGATAACATCTGGCTCCATCTAGGGACAAAGTTTTCTCTGTTAAACTTTGAGAACATGTTGACCTGTGCCTTCAGAAATCTGCTAAAGTCATTTCTGTCTTATTGGGCAGGAGTCTTATTCAAAGAAAATGATATATACAGTGAATATGTACAATGACCCTTTATCCCTGAATATGTATTAAAATGCTTTAAAAGACGTCTATTGACTGGACCTGCAATCTCCTCAACATTCAAATTTTGCAAAACAAAAGTGTTGTTTCCTAGGATCTTGATCACTGAAAAAGCCCCTATCCATAAATTATCGAACTTCCCATGCTTACCTTTTTCCTCCTTTCATGCATCCCACCTAAGAACAAGTTCACCCACTACAAACATATATTTTTTAACTTTCTTATCAAATATTTCCTTCATTATTCTTTTATGCCTCTAAGTTGTATTTTCGATAGCTTCTCTCTCCTGCTGCAATTGAATTATCTGAAACATTGTTCTTCTTATATCATCGGGTTCTTCTTTTATTTCCTGCATAAATTTAATGACTGGAGCCACTATTTGAATAGGGAAAACAACATCGAGTCTATTACGGAGAGAAATTCCTATGGCTTGGGGTACCACAACAGACAACTTGACTCCAGAAATCAATCCTTTCCAATATGCAATAGAAATTAAATGTCTAACACTAAAGGATCAGACCTCGTACCTTATTCCAGACGGTTGAAGTAGATCCCCGTTGAGCTTTCCAATCTTCATCTTGAATTGATATATTACTTTCTCAACAACAAGTAAACAATACAAGCATTCTATATATCATGGTGTTAGATCCATTCTAGCATATATAATCAATAATGTAAAAGCATTTGACATAATCCAATGGATAAAATATTCATTCAAACACACATTATTGGATAGGAAAAGATATTTCTATTAATATAAATCAGAGATTACAAGATACAACCTCTGATGGCACGTCTGCAAACTGGAGAAACTGAATCCCCCACTTGGGCCTCCACCACTTCAATCCTCCATCTCTCGATAGCAAGCTCACAAGCAAAAGGCAAGCTTGGGAAGAACACAAAAGTGCTCCAAGGGACAAAGGGATGCAGACTCAAGCATAAGTTCCGGCAACAATGGACTATAGTTTCTTTGCTCTCAATTCTCTCTTTTGTCTTCAATGTATCAAGGGGTTCCTTATATAGCTTTTCAAAGGGGTAATGAAAGGTCGAATCCGAGCGATCTCAAGGCATAGGGAAGGCCAGGAGTCAAATGAGTCGGATCCATGTCAAGGAAAACTCCAAAAGGATTTGGATTATGCACACATCCCGATGTATGTGGTTTTAGTGGTCAAACCCGCGTATATATGCGCTTATAGGTTTAAAAGTCACGTGTATCATTTTTCATATGTTTTTAGGGATGATCAAGGAAACATCAAAGGACAAAAAATGGTCCATGGGGTCTAAGGAGTCTGCAGCGGGACATGGAAAGGCCATACAAAGTGTGATTCACCTGGAGTGGTGAAATCAGCCATAACAGACTCCATATACCAATTGGAAAGGGGATGTCCCAATTGATTTCTTAATAATTACTCTATCGGCCCAAAGAGCAAATTTTAATTTGGTATCCCAACTTCTTTTATTCTGAAATGACATTTTCTTGATACTTTTTACAATGTTTTTATTGCTGGATTCTGCTAATCCATTACCCTATGGGTAGTATGGTGTGGACTGTTTCAAGTTAATATTATTTTCTTCACAAAATTTCACCATCTTTCTTGATTTAAAAGCAGGAGCATTATCAGTGACTAATTTCCTAGGGCATCCAAACCTACTAAGAATGTTTTCCTGAAGGAAATTAATTATGACTTGTTCAGTTGCTCTCCTTGTAGGAATTGCCTCCACCCATTTAGTGAAAAAATCAGTAGCAGTTAGAATTCATTTATGTTTTCCACTAGAAGGAGGATGGATTTCACCAATGAAGTCTAAACCCCACTGCTGAAATGGACAATTTACTGTAATAGGATTCAAGGGTAAGGACTGAAGTTTATGCTTACCTGCAAACTTTTGACACTCCACACATGATCTGACCTGATGATACACAACTAAGAAAAGGGTAGGCCAATAATGTCCTGCTCTTAGGATTTTAAAAGTAGTTGCCTTCCAATACTTGTGCCCTCCACATACTCCACTATGCAATTCTAAAATAATAGCATCAACTTCTGATTTCTCCAAAGACTTCAACAATATTCCTCCAGGATCCTTCCAGTACAAAACCTGATCTATTAAAACATACTTCATTGCTTTTAGTTTTAATGATCTACATTCATTTCTATTCAATTCCAGAGGGCATTGTAAGTATAAAAGGAAACATACAATATCTTTATACCAATTTGACTCACCATACTTGCTATAAACCTGCTGCTTACTGTATTCTGTTGCCATATCCTGCTCTGAATGTTTTGCCATCACATGAAGATTTAATACCTGACAATTTGATTCTGTTAGAAGCTTAGCTAATCCTTGGCCTTTTACCAATTTCATTGGTTTAATATCCACGTCATATTCCATAACCTTAGCTATCCATCTACCTCTTTTTCCCTCGCTGTCAGGCTGTGCTAAAATCTCCTTGACTGCTGAACTTGGAACATATGCCAAAATATTGGAATGTAAAACATATGTCCTGAAGAATTTAAGAGCTTTAACTAATGCATATGCTTGTTTTTCCATTATATTATATTTAAGCTATGAGTCTCTTAATGTTTTACTGAAAAAGGAAATTGGTTGTTCCAAAGCATCTGAATTCTTTTGCAATAATACAGTAGCTATAGTGTCTTCTGATGCAAATGAGAAAATTGCAAAATATTTTGTATAATCAGGAGCTATCAATACTGGTGCTTCTATTAATGCCTGCTTTATGGCTTCAAATGATTGTTTAGCCTGGTTTTACCATTTAACCTCCCTATCCTTCTTAATCATCTCAGTGATATGTTTGATAATTTCTGCAAAATTAGGAATAAACCATCTTAAAAAATTGATTTTCCAATGAAAGATTGAATTTCCTTTTTATTTCTAGGAATACTGATTTTTAAGATGGCCTTTACTCTCTCTAGATCTATTTTTATTCCTCCAGTAGAAACAATATGCCCTAACAATTTACCTTCTGTCAGAGCAAAGTGAGACTTCTTTGGGTTTAATGATAAACCAAATTTTCTGCATTTAATAAAAATTTGTCTCAAATTTTTTAGATGATCTTCATCAGACTTGGAGAAGACTGTGATATCATCTTGGTATATCACTACACATTTTCCATTCTCACCCACAAAAGCTATATCCATAGCCTTCTAAAAAGTGGCACCTGCATTCATAAGCCCAAAGGGAATTTTATCATACATAAAGGTCTCCCATGGAGTTGTAAATGTTTTTTTTTCTCTGTCTTCCGGTTGTACTGCAATCTGGTTATAACTAGAAAATCCATCAATCATTGAAATTTTGTGAGATCCTACAACCCTCTGCAAATCTGATCAATTTTTGGTAATGAATAGTTATCTTTTAAGCAAGATCTATTCAAGTTGCGGAAATCTACCCAAAGTCTTATCTCTCCATTCTTCTTACATACAGGCACCAAATTCGCAACCCATGATGAATATCTTAGAGGTACAATAATTTTTGCATCTAGTAATTTCTTTACCTCTTTTTCAATTACTGGCAACAATGCTGGGTTAAGCCTTCTAAGCTTCTGTTTGAAAGGCTTAGTATTTGGTTTCAGAGGAATTTTGTACTGAATTATGCTAGTATCATACATTTTTAAATCATGATATGACCAAGAAAAAATGTCCACAAATTCTTTCAGCAAACCAACATATTTTCTCCTTTCCTTTTCTGACAACAATTTTGACAATTTTATCATCTTAGGCCGATTTTCAAGACCAATGTTATACTCTATAACATTCTCATCAGTAGTCTACAAAGTGGGTTTTATCAGTGTATCATCTTTTGAAAACAACCTCTCTAGCAGAACAAGTCCCTTAGGAATGAAATTCCCTTTTAACTCAACAATTTTGTGATCAACTATTGAATTATTTCTGCAAGGTTCATTTTCTATCCATTCAAAATCTTGTTCATGATCAACTGTATCATCTGAGAATTCACCTACTAACTCTAGAAATTATTTTATTTCCTGATCATCATTAAAAAATTTCCAATGTTTGATATTATCTGGGACAGAGGGTCTGTATCTTACATCAATTGAGTATTTCAAATGAGTTACCTTTGGAACTTTGAAATAGGTTGCTGCTAAGGCTAGGGAATCAGTTGTTTCATTGTATTCTCTTGGAACAAAAGTTATATTGAAATCTATAAAGAAATTTTCAATTAAATCCCAAGCCTCATTCCTATAAACTTTCAATAAATACTGCTTTACCTGGTAAACACTTTTTACTTGCCGAATTACTAATTCGGATTTGCCAAACACAGCAAGTTCTTTAATACCCAAGTCTTTTGCTGCTCTTAACCCAAGAATCAAAGCCTCATATTCAGCAGTATTATTTGTTGTTTTAAATTCCAATTTGTACATAAGGGAAATAACCTCACCTCCAGCTGAAATCAATAATACTCCTGCTCTTGCCCCCTTCTTACTTGATGCACCAGCAAAATACATCTGCCATAACCCATCTGGTTCTTCTTTCTTTACCTGAACTGGAATATATTTCTGTACTTGTAAAACTCCTTCAATTTCATCATTTAATTGCAATATACAAGAACCAATATTTTCATATTTTGAATAGATCGAATGATTATTAGGATGTCTACTATCACTTACCAAATATGCCATCTGTACTTCTCTGTAAAGTCTTCGGAATTCTCCTCCAAATACTGGAATTGTAGCATATGAAAGATCCATTTGCAGAGTTCCTCCCACTTTCTTTGCCCAGGATCTAGACAATAGCATACCAAATTTAGGAGAAATATCTGCTACAACTATATCCATCAATACACTCTTCATAGGTACCTGAGTTAAATTCACCACCAGATCTTTGATTACCCCAATGCACTTCACTGCCCTAGAATCAAATGCATACAAATCATGGTATGGTTTAGTAACACTCAGTCCTAAAGCTTCCATGACTGCTTTTGGCATGACGTTATGTGAAGCTCCTGAATCTAGTAGACAATTATGCAATAGCTGATCATGTACTGAAAAAGTTACATAAAATGGAGGAGGTTATTCTGAATTATCATCAGGTTGATCAAAAGTTTTTGACCCCACAGTAATAGTAGGTTTTTCATCTTGCAAATTAATCTCATCAGATGGGATAGGAGTAGGATTCATTGCATTTTTGAAAGTTTTAAAATCTGCTTCCCTATAAACTTTACTCTTAATCAACTCTGTTAAAGGCACAGGGATTTTCACTTTATTAAGCTCATGCTCCAAACTGAAACCACTTACAGCTTTATTCACCTCCTCAAGATTTACCACTTCATATTTTCTCTCTTTTACAATTTGTTTTTGATTTTAAGGCATATTTTGTTTAATAGGATGAGCTTTCACCATCTTTTTAGCTTGTGCTGCATGTTTTACCCCTGATCTAAGACCATATGTTTTTTGTGGTATTTCCTGACAAAATTCATGCATAGACATCTGATAATCATTTTCTTCATAATGATCTAATTCTATAGCATAATGATAATCAACTCTAGTTAGAAAATGAGAAGAAGAATCATCATCAAACTGACTAATATTATGTTCCTGTTCTTCCAAATCATCTAACTCCCCCTCATCTATCTCATATGATTCATCATCTCTGACATTATTATTTTGAAAAGGAGGTTGAATCCTTTGTTCTTCATTTTCTCGCCTGTCTCTCTGAATATCATTATTTCGTCTTTCTCTTGGCAAAAACCTAGGAGCAAAAGGTCTTCTAAACTGATTTTGATTTATTTCACCTTCCGGTATAGGTTTATTCTGATTTATATTTCCCATTTCCAACCTATCAATCTTAGCAGACAAAATTTTCATAATTTTATTCATTTCATCAATTTTACTATCTGAATATCTTCTTGTATGGCTGGATGCAATGATTTATTTTTTACGCTTTTTGTCTACAATTTGATGTTTTGTTTCCTCTTTGAGTTTATTTGAGGCTAAAATATTTGACTCTACTTCTAATGCTGCATTTTGCATATTTTGAAGTGACACAGATTTTCTTTCTCTCAATAGTAAAGAAAACTCATGATCAAATGAGTTTGCATAAGTTAACTTTGCTGATGTCTCGGTGGGTTTTATTTCAGCTGGAATCCTACTGTACATTTTATTAAATCTTTTGGAAAAATCTCCCACAGCTTCATCCTTTTTTTCTCTTTAATGATCCAAACTCTGTCATGTAATACAAATAATATTTAGTGTCCCCCCATTGTCTCATACATGCTTCTTCTAAAGCATCTATACCATCTATAGAGTTTGGTGGTAATTCTCTAAACCACTTTTTGACCTCACCATCTAAACTTTGAAAAAAAACCCTCATCCAAACATCCTCATGTTCAAAATTGTGATTGTCTGCATAACTATAGAGTGTATTCCAGTGTTCTTCTACAATAACATCTCCTTGGCCATTAAATCTTGGAAGATATTTTTGATAATCTCCTGCTGGAAGAGCATTGAGAGGCTGGGGTAAAACTAGTGGGGCATATCTTGCTGCTACCATAGCAACCATTCGATTTTGAGGTTGAACCATTCTAGGATTGGAAATGTTTGAACTTGTATTAGACTGAAGGGTGCTTGACTATTGTGATGAAGGAGACAAAATACTAGGATTTCACTGATTCAATGGGATGGTCTTAACAAAAGGAATATCGGTTGCAAACAAAGAAGAAGCTCTTGTTTGCAATGCTTCAAGTTTAACCTTCTTTGACAACAAAGGATTTGTAAAGACACGGAAATTGTCAATTTGAGAAGGGGTAAATAACAGGTCTAACTCTTCTCTTCCTTTTTCTGAATGTGGGTCAAAAGAAGGAACTGGGATAGATGAAGATTCAGGGATCTCCAAGGCTGCAGGCTGTTTGAATTTTTCTGATGAAGTGGAAATTAAATTTCTCCTAGCCTCCTTTAATAACTGCTCAGGATACGAGACTCCTGGATTTAAAGGGGATGAGGGATTTCCTCGAGTTCCTATATTTTTTGAAGCCACTGCAAATTTATATAGGTGACTGATGTAGTCTATAATAGGTCTGACTGATTTTGTTCACCCTACAAAATCAGTTTCATAAGAATGTCGAATACCTAGGGAAGATGTCCTTTCGTTTCTCCGTTCCCCGGAAACGGCACCAGAAGATGTTATCCCTAAAGTTGAACCTAGACTATAGGGATTCAAGCTTAAATAAATCTTTTTCAAAAATATAGTTCAATGAAATCAAGATAAAAATTGGGCTGGTATGTAATCAAAGATATAAGGAAATCATATAACCATTAAAGATCTATAGAACATAAAATGGAATACAAAATTCAATATCAAAGAAACTACGAGCACGAATTTTTGAAATGAGACTGACTCTGTCATTAAAAGTTTAAAAGGTAACTGTATTTTACCATAAGAATCATGTAATGGGATTCAATTGACCATATACAGGATAAATTACAAAAAAAATACAATTCATAAAATACAAAGTCAACTCATAATCATAATCATATCAAAGCAGAACCTGTATTGAAGATGTAGAGCATTTGATGTCATATAGAATATCATCAAAATTGGATTTTCATAACTCCAATTGCCACCCCCTTTCAATATAGTGACTATCCTTATGTACAAAATATCTGAGTTTCTAAGATAGTTATCAGATCCTACTTCTATGGATCGAGCTCTTTCAAAAATAGAAAGGTTAATCTCCTTTAAACAGCTTTTTAATACAAGTGTGAAATAAAAGAGACATCTGTCAAAAACAAAATTGCTCTCAAAAGCAAACTATAACTCTAAATCTAAAGAATTTTAGAAGCCTCTGACAAGATAGTTAAATCACTTAAAACCTGGGACCGCTTTTGCAACCTTGCAAACTCAGCATCTTTGTTCTCCTCCTTACTCTGATCCTTCATGTGTTCGAGCTGATTCTGGATGGTTCTTTTTTCCTTTAGAATGTATTTAGATATTGACAGCAATTTTTGATAATCTTCCTCCTTATCTTCCAGATCCTCTCGAAGTATTTTATTTGATGTCATTAACTTTTCATTAATGTTCTATAAAAACCTAGTTTTCTCCTTGTATGTCTGCAAAGATTTCTTGACTTGATTTAATTCTGGAGTTATTTCAATGTCTTCTTCTTTCATATGGACCTCATCTTCCTGTGGAATCCTTGATGCTGAGCAATCCTCTGAATCAACTTGTTTGTTTGTGCAAAATATTTCTGGTATAAACCCTGCAACTCCCTGAACATCAATGAACTTCTCATTGTCTGAACAATACTGACCTTTGGATGTGTGTACAGTCTCTTCGCTGAAAGCATCATCTATCATCACGATTTCCTCACAGTCTTCATGTGCTGATTTCATCTCTTCCTGCAACTTCCTTCTTAACCTAGTCCTAGGATTCACATCCATGCTCTCTGACCTCAACAGCTGATCATGAGCTTCATTCTTTGAAGTTATATTCTTTAACATAACACTTAACTTTTCAGGGTTTTCATTTGTGAATGAAGCTTCAGGACATAAACTTTTCTGAACTGGTTTTTCTATAGAACCCTTCCCTTCTGCTACAACAACTTCAATTTGTTTTTTGTGATTTGTTGTTTACTGGTCCAAGTCTTGCATTACCCTTTTCCCTTTCTCTTTAGTCTTTTCTTCAAACCCTAGCTCTGACAACATATTTTCCCAATTTCATCCTTCCCTATGCAATTGTGAAACAATCAACAGTTTTATTAAACCCTGATGGTATATTGAACGAGCAGTATGCTCTGGATGGCCCTGAACCCATGCAATCATCTTTTGTAGGCTCTTCAATAGGTAGAATGGGAGATTGAGCTTAAAGTTTCCATTAAGGTGCATCAACAATTGTAAATGGCATTTGAGAACCCTATCATACCGACCATCGCATGTAATATAATTTTGCACCATTTCTAAGGGAATTTTCCAGCTAGGTTTTATGTTGCTCACATGGATACCATTCTTCCAGTCTAATGTTTCAAAACCTGGCATTAATAACTCACTGTAATATCCTTGAAAGTCCTGTTGCTTAAACAATCTTTCTCCTTGCACTGGAACATCTATTGCTTCAGCAATAGACTGTTCATTTACTTTGACTTTTAAACTCTTAATCTGAACCATTTCATTTTTATAATTTTTGATAAAAGCCATAGTTACCTATGAATGATAACCCTGCAATTTTTCATAGAAAACAAACCATCCAGAATTCTTCATCAATTGGGATGACCTTGGAAACTTGAGTATCCATTTTATGTTATTGGGTTCCAATCTGCAAATCAGGCCTCCTGGTTTTCTTCTCACCACGATTTTTGAATCCTCTTCCTTTGTTATCTTCAACATTTATGCAACTCCTTCACAATATACACTTCCAAGAAGAATTTATGTTGTTTTTGTTTCCCTGCAACAGTTTACATCCAACTGCAGAAGACTATACTATGTAAAATTTGCCTCCTTCAAGAACGAAAATACAGGAACAAATCAAATCCTTGCTATTTTCAGATCTACTGTACATATTATTTCCAGATTTCGGGATCTAGAACCATAAATTTCCATAGCATAGAAATGGTCTCTAATGATATTCACCAAGTTCGAAAGAGAATTTGAGCATGAAACGTTTTAGGGAAAATAAAACATTATTATGAATTTGCTAACACTGCCATCGTTGGTACCAGCACTCATTACATAAAATGCCTCAATTTCATATTCAAAACACTTGTGCAAGCCAATGAGTGACACGATGTAAAACATGATTACTTAAACAGGACCGCTTTTAAGAAATATTTATATAAAGTACCAAGCCTGTCCACATAAATATGTTTACATATACCATAGTTTCATTGTCATATTTTTTATACCAAATGGTACTCAAAAATAAAATCATCAATGAAATACTCTAAAAATGCTGCCAGTTTGAGAAATGCTACCAGTTTGAAATGTTTCCAGTTAAAAAAACGTTGCCAGTTTAAGAATCCAATTCATAATATAAAACCTCTTGCACTTAATATAGGTTCGTAGCTTTAAATAAGTGATGATTTGAGGCTTCAAAAGATATAATAAGAAAGATATAAAAATAATGGCATTCAAAAAAAAAATGTAAAACAAGGTAAAAGTTAAAGACAAAAAACTCATCATAATAAAAAATCTATAAAAACCTAGGATAAACAATCAAACAACCTTAGAGATAACATCTTCTTTGATAGAATCATAAATAAATCTTCTAGCCTTACCTTGCTTCCTCTTGTAAGAAATATTACCGGCATTTGTAGTTGGCTCTTCTATGACATTAAGAACAATGTCATCCAAGTCATTCTCATCAACAATGGTTGTCAACCTGGCCTTCCAGGAGTTGAAGTTTGCTGAACCATGGAGCTTCTCTTCCAGTTTGAACCCATTGGTGGCCATCTTTGTCACTTAACCAAATGTTAGATCTGCAAAAATATTCCAAGATCTAGTGAGAAACAATAGCAGTGTCCCTTTACTGTGTTTTCACATGCTAAGCTATGATACCATGTTGAATTTTCAGCATTAGAATAAACTTAAAATTTTTGCAGATCTACTTAAACAAATCAATAGTATAACAAAAACACATTTATCATGTCAGCACACTTGGGACACAATATTTTTACTGGGGAAACCTTCAAAGGACAAAACCCTCAAAAGCATTAATAGATCATCTCGTAAATGAGATGGCTTAAGAAATTCTTTAAAAAGTTACTCAAACCCAAATCTGGGTTTTGACACAGTCACAAAAATTTATCAGAAAAATACCAGACTGATAAAATACAACCACATTTTCTAGAATTTCACAAATTTCTAAAATCTGAGAATTTTCTCTCTCTTGCCCCAATAATTTACAGGCTTCCTAGAAAAACTAGACTGCCTTCTTGGATCCACTGTTTACTTCCTAAACTACCTGCACGACCTTCCCAATCCACTATCCACTATTCGATCTACTACTTGGCTACCAGATCTACCTTCCTGGCTACCAGATCGGCCTACTGCTGAGGTGGTTGGGCACTTGGCCGTAGGCTGGGCCGAGCCTTGTCCTCAGTCTTGGGGTCTGCTGTATAGCAGCCCATGGACTCTACAGTCAACCCAAGCCTACTGTATGGCAAGCCGTGGTCTGCAGTGTTTGCCCAGGTTTGCTGTAAGGTAGCCCGTGGCCATGGAAGCCCCATAGGGGTATGCCCTAGGCTGCCGAAGGGTTGGTCATGGGCCATACCCTTATGGGAATGCTTGTAGCAGGCTGGTTGTGGGTTCCAATAGGGAAGTTCCCTAAAGTGGACTTCCCAAATGAATAAAACAACCCCGAAAAAGAAGAAGAGAAGTTGCCTGAAAATGTCCTTGGCTGCCCAAAAATGAAGAGCTGCCTAGAATGAAAATATGCTGATAAAACCCTAGCTAAGGTTTTGTTGAGAGAAGGTGAATGTCCTTGCTGAGGCAAAGCAAAAATTGTTTGAGACAAATAGCAACTCCACTTGTGAAAGAAAACTTGTGTAATCAAATGAGAATACTTGATCTTCTTTTATAGCCTTTGTTCACCTGTAAGTGGACAAGATTAGGAAAAAAAATAAAAAAAATATTTTTATTCTTTTCCTAATTTCACTTTCACAATTACCAAAAAAAGGTACTTTTATTTTTCCTTTGACTTTTATAAGAAGTCCTCATGTATTTTGATTTTTGACTGAGGTCAATTTCCTATGGTCACAAAGTCTTTATTTATTTTGACTTTTGACTTTGGGATTTTTCCAAGTGCCCCTGTGGTCCTTTTTTATTTCAAAAGTACATCATCATAAACCAAGAGAGTTATTAATGCTTTTATCTCACACACTGTTCAACACCTAGATATGGTACTAGGGTAACTTAGCCGAGGGTATATAGTCCTTGGAGAAGCACACCAAGCCCATAAATCAAGGGTCAAAGTGCCACACACATGCCCAGACCTAGTGTAGGGCTTATAGTGTCTTTATTCTCCCATAGAATGGATACTCAGAACTAAGCTGAGTCTACCAGTCTCAGATTGGTCTACATCATGGTCCCATACCAGATGTCTAGTCAACACTAGGTTGAGTCTACCCAGGGTAGATTTGGGTCTATATCATGGTCCCAGACTAGATATCTACCATTCAAAAAAATGGTCACTCAACATTGGGTTGAGTCTTCACCATGGTCCCGGACCAGGTGGTCCCATTATCCGAAGAGAACGGCTCTCGATGCTGCTCAGAAAAATCAACAAAAACGACTTAGGGCATCGAAGGCGGGGTGGGTGGTTCAAGGTACCACATCAAAATCCCCAGTGTAAAGTTTGGTAAATTTAAAGTAGCCATAATAGGATTACTCACGATGTCAGAAGGTGGGAAAAGGAAGGGAATTGTATGGACTGGGAGTGAGCCCAAATAGTTCCCTGATGATTGCATTTGAGGTTGTGGTGTGGGTGGAATGGTGCTGGATGAGAGAACACACAAATACGCTGTGTGAGTTGGCTCTGGTAGAGGAGGTAAATATGTGAAGGAAGCTATCAGTGATGTGTCGTTGAATGGTCCCGAGCCTATGACCTACAAGGAAGGGATGGCTATGTTGTCGATGGAGGTGTCAACAGTAGGTATGACATGGTCCGGTGTGGCCGGCCCATGCGGATTGTTATAAGTTAATTGGTCCACCATCACGATATTCCCATCATGAGGGAACATCATAAGGCGAAAGACGGTGGATACCACCGCTCTCATGACATACATGTAACTACGTCCAAAGAGGACGTTATAATCAAGCTGAGCGTTGACAACATCTATTTCAATCAAAACTGTCTTACCGGCTAATGATATAGGGACATTCAGGAGAATTCCCTGGGATTTAGTGGAGAGACCATCATAGGCGCAAAGGGAAATGGTGGATGGTTGGAGGGTAGGGGACCCAAGTTTCTGCCAAAAAAATGTTGACATGACATAGGTGGATTCCCCTTCATCGATGATACATCGATGTATGACCAGATTTGAAATTGAGACTGGAACCTGGAAGGAAATTGTGGAAGGAATTCTTGGCTCTCCTTGATCCAAATCGAATGTGATCAATCTGGAATCGGAGGGATCCATGACACCAAGTGCGGATAACAATTCTTTTCACTGTGGTGGGCATGGTTTGAGGACCTCGAGAGCAGACATGGTTGTAGGTGACTGATTCAAGTCATCAACGATGTTGTAAATCAAGGTAGCTATAGCAGTGGTGTTGTTGGCGATACGCCGCATGGGAAATCATGGAAATCTAGCCGCCCCATTAGTAGGGGGTGGGGGAAAGTGGAGGGGCATTTTGGCAGTGTTAGAGGTGGACGCTGTTGATGGGTTAGTGGTTTCTATGGTGGATCCATATTGGTTACATCTAGTATGGAGGTTCACCTATTCAGTGGACAATGTCATAAGGTGATGGATAAAAGTCTCTGTAGGTGGAGCCACGTCGGGTGCCATAGGAATAGGTGGGGGCAGAGGTGCGGTCTCAACCATTCCTTGGAGTGTTAGTGGTTTTTGGAGCACCATAGGCAGAGAACCTGGTGGTAGTGAGTTGGGATGAGCCTATGTTGCCACATTAGTGTCCCGTTGAGCTTCATTCTAGAGAAACTGCTTGACGTGGTCCATATGCGGGCATTCATGAGTGTAGTGACCGTAGGTGTTGCATAATTTACATGGATGATTAATCCGTAACAGAGTGGTTCGTCCCAGTCGGTTAGGTTGTTGGGGGTTTTGCACTGACCAGTTAGCATTGTTTTTTTTAGGAGGATTAGGTTATTGGCCGCCTCTTTTTGGTTGGTTGTTACCCCATTTTCTAGCTCATTTTTTCTTTCCCTACCCTTGTTGGTTATTGGGTTTGGGTTGGTTGGGAATATTTTGCTGTGCAAAAAATTGTCCCGAGGAAGTCAGAGGAGATGGGGCAGGGACTAGAGAATCTTGCATAGGTGGCGCATAGTAGGTTGGAGGAGCTGGGGGGGCTAAAAATCCGGTCATTGGACCCGAATATGGTTGTGCCATCCAAGTGGGCACATGGGCGTGCAGACTTGGTGCGGGTTGTACATAGGAAGTTGTGGCTCCCAACTGAGCCATCATCCTTGAGTAATCAGGTATTTGGCTTGGTTGTGAAACACCAAGGGTGTTGCTTGGGTGCAGTGGCATCATAGGGGGTGCTACATAGTACTGTGGATATTGAGAAATGGAACCGATGACACCATCGACAGCATGGGATTCCCCCAGTGCATCGTAGTGAGAGGTGTCGACATGGGGAGTGTCTGGTATGATGGTGTATAGGTATCCATACTAGGCATAGATTAAATCGAACTGTTGGGCCTTGAAGATGGCCTCTTTCTCATATTGGGGACGTTCGGAGTCGACGTCCTTAGTTATGGATGGTAGCAGGGTCTTCAAGAACCAATCAAGGAAGATCCTATCATCAAGTTGGATTTTCCATAGGCTATGCCTTCTCCGACACTGATGGACGTGGTCAGTGATGTGCGTGGTAGTATTCTGACAACAAGATACTAAGATATCCACACCTTTTTCATAGAGGATAGGGAGCTATAAATATTGGAGGAACATGAAGGCTAGCGAATTGAAATTAGGGTAAGAGGCTTGAGGTAGTTCGATATACCATTTTTCCACAGCACCGGTGAGTGTGCATTGGAATAATCTAAGTCTGATCGAGTCGTCTACAATGCTATTTGACGAGCACCATAAATGAAATGAAATAATATGGTTTTGGGGGCACTCCCCAACCTTTCCTTCAAATTTTGGAATATATGAAGGGATCTTGGTTGGCATGGGGGGGCAATGGGGTTGATGGATGATTAGGTCATTCGTTAATCTGGCCAAGTCTGGTAAATTAAGTCGAGCCATAAATGGTAGGATCGATCTGAGGTTAATTCAGGATGCACCGACAATTGCACTGGGGTTTGAAGGAGCGTGATGTCCATGTATGATTGGGGGCACATGAGGTTGACCTACCACAATGAGCATAGTTGAGACAATGGTGGAACGGCCACTGCCCCCATGTATGTATGGTGGTATAGTTGGAATTGTGGGAGGTATTGTAGGGCCACCATTGATGGGTGGTGTACCTACAACCGCATGCACAATGGTGTTGGGACCACTAACATGGATGTTGGTAATGATTTGAGGGAAGGACATGGGTCCGCTACCAACCGTCCCTCTGAAGAAGGGATTGGGATTTGGGCCAGCCATGGGGATAGATGGTGCAGTGAATAGGTTTGACTCGTATTGATAGGAATATGAGTCGGAATCAGAGGCCATGTGGCCTTCTGAAGGTGGGGAAGGTGGTCGAGGAGGGCCTTGATGGTGATGATATAAAGACCCAAACTGAGGGGGTTTTCCCCTAAGTCGTGAGGAGGAACATGGTGGATCAATGGTGGCTTATGGTAGTAAATAGTAATGAATTTTGTACCCCGGTTTAAACGACTTTATATTGGATCACAGGTGGTCACTCGATCACCAAGACTGCCAGAAGACAACGCTTGGATTTTTCCTCACACAGGTGTATCTAGTCAAACGAAAGGGGTCATTTCCCATTTCTCTTAGAAATTCCTCTCATTTTCCAGCTACTTTGGGTTCCTGCGGTACTCCTCACAATGATTTTTAGGGTGAATCCCAATTACTTCCCACAGTTGAGTCGGTTGAGACGTATGTCCCAAACCGAAAAATTATTAAGTAAGTTGGTTACTTTTATGGTTCGATCGGGGTCATGAATCGAGTTTTGTTGGATTATTTTGTGTGAATGTGTTCACTTTGTGTATGAATTTGTGATGCTTACTTTCAATTTATGCAATAAGAAAATAACACTAGTTTCCCTTTAAGAAACAAGCAAAGGGATTGCCCCAAAACAAGGTTGAAAGGTAAAAATAAATCCAGATAAAGTGCAAGATAAACTGTAATAATGTATAATATGACTGCAACTTTTGTGAATCAATAGGGTGAGTACCCCACCTTTGTATCCTTCAAATCCAAGAAGGAGTATTGGGCTCTCATCAAAGTGGAAACAAGTCCACCCGTAGATCCGTAGGTCACACCTCAAATGCCTGGTGCTAAACTGGAAGGACGCGAACACCTTGAGACCCCCAACGGTCTCCACTCCTAGTAGCTTCCAAGGTCACTTGTTTTTAATGGAAATAAACAATAAAAAAAATGGATACCTATTACCATGCTTACTCGACCACTGTCTTATCTTAGAAGACGTCGAAGGGTGATGACTAAGTAGAGGAGGAGGGATTGAATAAGGATGTTAATTTCCAACATTTAATAATGAAATACATAATTTAAACTTGCATAAAACTGACATAGAAATAGACAGAGTGCATGTAATAGCCAAATAATGGCTAATGGGCTATTTCAGACAGTCAAAACAGATGTAAAATGGCTCAGAAACGGACAAGTCGCTTCTGACTAAAGGACAGTGGTGACCGAGTCGCACAAACCGACCTTACAGCAGTGACTGGGTTGCAACTAATGCAAACAAATAGCCGCGACTGTGCCCTGGGAGACAAGTCACACCTTTCAAGGCTTGAGTCGCAACCTAGGTTGTGGGTTTCGGCCCAAAAGTAGCAACTGGGCCGTGTGTTTCAACCTGAAAGCCGTGATGAGAGCTAGAATAGGAGAAAAAGAAAAAAAAAGAAAAAAACAGAGCCGACAGGAGAAGGTAGTGGTGCCATACAAACTCAGATTGGCCTCCTGAGTGATGGCTGAGCCTCAAAATAAAGTAAAGACCTGCAAAACAAGAGGATTAAAAGGGATCGACCTAGTTTGGTCTCCAAAACTGTAGCCAAGTTTTCACCCTGGCTACGTGTTAGTGCACCTCCCTTCCGTCAAAGGGACAGAAGGGTAGAGTTCAAATGGATAAAAAAAAGCTACAAATAAACAATTAGCAATACAATAAACAATAAGAAAACTACTACACTAAAATAAACAAGATGGGAAAAATATACCTTCTCTTTTCTTTAAAATTGGGCCACCATGCCCTAGCTTGTATGGTACCACCTCTCCATAGGCTTGATGGTACGGAGGATTCCTTAATGTACAAGGTGGGGAGATGGTGGGGCAATGGAATGATTAGAAAATGATGTGGGTATTGTGAGAGAAATGATTCTCATCGTACTCACAAATGATAGAGAAATGGGTGAAGGAATAATTGGTGAATCTTATGATGGAGACCTCCACACTATTTTATAGTTTTTCTTGTCGTTTTCTCTCTTTTAGGGTTTTGGAACCTTATTTAGGGTTTTAAGCCCTATTTAGTTTTTTTATGCCTTTTTGGGGTTTTTAAGCCCCTTTGTGGGTGTTTAGATCTTTTGAGGGGTTTTAGGCCCCTTTTGGGGGTTTTAAGCCCCTTTTGGGGGTTTTAAGCCCCTTTGAGGGTTTTTATGCCCTTTTTTATATTTTTTGAGCTTTTTGAGAGAGCATAAGGTTAAAACATAGTTATGGAGGTCAAAAATGAGGGAAAAAAGATAGGAAAAAGATGTATGTATATGGTTTGGTCCATGTATATCTAGTTGAGCAATTTTTTACGTTAACAAAACCTCACGGATTGGATAAGATTGCCTAAAAATATTTCTAGAAATACTTCACTGATATGGAAGGGGTTTATGAAAACTTATCACTGGGTTGGTGAGCATCTCACTTGGAATGTGGGAAATGGAAGGAATGTGCTTATTGGTATTGATCCTTTATAGGATTGGGGGATGATTTTAAGCTTTCATCATATATCACTAACTATTTGGTAGAGATTGGTTACTTTACTCTAGCTCACATAAGACGACCAATATGGCTAAACAGGGATAGCTCCTATTGGTATACTGCAAAATATTTGGGTCTGCTATAGGATCAATCTTTCGAATGGGAAGTATATATTAAAAGACTGAATTCTGTTAGTTGTAGAATTTCTAGAGAGGAAGATTCATTGATTTGGTTTACTAATTCTATGACTGGTAACATCACTGTAAAATCAACTTATCAGGATATTGTTCAAAATAGCAGCAATAATGTTAATAAATGGTGGTATAAATTATTATGTAAGTGGAAAATCCCCTTGAAAATAAAATTCTTTATCTGGTTATCTTTACAAAACTTCCTGAAAACTTGGGACAATCTAATTAAAAAGGGATGGTATGGGCCAAATTTCCACACTTTATGTAAAAAGGATTTGGAATCTATTGATCATTTGTTGATAAAATGCAGCTTCACATTCAACATCTGGAAAAATGTGTGTCTCTCTCTCAAGATTCCTAGAATCTGGAATGGTGATAATTTTGATCAAAATTGTTTATTGTGTTGTAAAAATTGCACAAATTACCATACTTTACCTACAATTATTTCTTGGAAAATATGGAATGTCAGGAGAATCATAATTTTTGAAGAACATTTACGGGACTTGAACTCTATCTGTTTGCAAATTTTAAATCTAGAAAAAGAGTTTAGCAGGACGAAAGCTTTAATTGCAAATACTAGAGTTATGAAGGAAATTTTGAATGTTGGTGCTATTGGTTATTTTGATGGAGCATCTAAGGACAGTCTATGTGTAACTGGTGTATTTTTATTGATTAACAATTCTCATAGTTTCAATTTCCAACTACATTGTGGAACATGTTCAAACATGAAGGCTGAGTTGCTAGCCCTTTGGTGTTTATGCAAGGTAGCTTCTATTTTTGGTATAGTCACTCTTTTGGTTTATGGAGATTCCAGGGCCACTATCAAATGGGTACAAGGTGATTTTAATCTAAAAGTGGTCTCTTTATTACCTTGGTGTAGCATGATACATTCAAAACTAAAGAATTTTAGACATATCAATTTCCATCATATTTATCATGAACAAAATTAGTTGGTTGATAAACTCTCAAAGTCTGCTCTGGAAGGAAAAGAAGGGATCCTCTTATGGTAAGAAATTGTGGATGATACTCAAAATGATAATGGCTCCATCGACATCTTTGATATCTAATTTATCAGGTTTTGATTTTTGGGATATGTAGGTTTTTATATTAGTTATAGATGTGGTCTAGGACTTATTTTTGTATAGGTTTTTGAAGTTTGGGGATTTGCATATTTATGTATGAAAAATGGGATCTTGCTATGGTCTTGAAGGCATGCAAGAATCAGTTATTTCTTCATCTCTCATAACTTGGACAGTTCTGTAGGAACAATCAAATATTTCTATATTGTCTCTGATAAATTTGTACTTTTTGATTAAAAAATGAATAACAATTTTTTTTTCTTCTGAAAATAAAAAGTAGCCTTAGCTCCATTGGATATTATAACTGAGAAGGTTACATGCATGGCAGTGCAAGCCAAATCAGGTTTGAAAATAAAAATTATTTAGGCATTTGGAGTTGGATTATGGTATATTGTGGAGGTTCATCATTATTGGAGTCATTGGACCACCGTCAAATATTGGGAGGTTCCCTTAGAGAACAATGGAAGGAGTAACGGGCTCAATTCAACAAATCTTTGAATTTGTCCTTGGACCACCATAGAGCACTCGGAGGTTCATTTATGGCACAATGGAACTTCACATAGGATACAAAGTGAGTATCCAAAGAATGAGTTGACTCAAAATATGTTATTGGGATTAAGAATTCATTTAATATGTTATTAAGATTAAAAATTCATTTAATTTTTGAAATGATAATATGAATCCATCTTAAACATGAAGGAATTGGTTTACTCATTCTTATTACTCAATAATTTGGATTATGTTGTAAATCAAATGAAAATATAAATACAAAAGAAATCACAAGAGTTATTGCATATGGCACTATTATATACTGAAACCTAAAATTTATTGATGAATAAAATAGAATAAAACATTGCAATATTATGTAAAGAAATACAAAGTATCTAGTATGGTGGTAGCTTATCTCTAAATAAAGATGTCTCACCTACACTCATTTGTAATAAGATCATTACAAAAGGTCAAAACTCCCTTTTAATATAGAGTATAAAAATTTAAAAAAGCGAAAACTCTAAAGACCCAAAACCTTAACCCTAACCCTAGGAGATTAAATGCTAAAAGGATTGTGGTTCCGCCTACAAACTTTGTTTGGGAAATTTTGTTGGACCGTTACAAGGAACACTCCATGATCTATGTGTTTGGTAGTTCTCTTAATCAAAGATCTCGAGGCCATGTCAACTGCAAAAGATGCATGGGAAATGCATGAAAATATTGTAGAACTACCAAGATTGTAGAATCATCATCAATAAGTGGAAGAGGTAGGTGGACACCAATATCCAATACGAGGTTTATCCTTCCCCAAAGGAATTAATGGTCGTGTTGCATTAAGTTCCTTGATTTGACGTTGAAACTTGTGTTGAATTTTATTCCTAGTGAACCACTTGAGTTTATTTTCTTCGACAATTCAATAGATTTATATGTGTTATTTTGCATGTGCCCCTTGTTTTGGTTTTCTGTAATTTGGTCCATTGCAAGTTGATTGATGCAATCAGGGTTGCGTTATGTAAGGGCCAAGTGCTTAACCACCTCTAATGTTTCCAATAGAGGTAGAAAATATGGTCAAAGCAAATCCATATTAAATACATGGTGTAAGCCAATCATGCCATACTTAATTCAAAAGCATTGCTACCCACAACCCTAGTCACAATATAAGGGTGATATCAAAGTGATTTGATTTTTTTATGGGGATGTGTGAGTCATTCTTTCTATAAGTGTAACCATACCTTATCACTAATCTAAAACTTGTGTGGAACCTGATACTTATTGTTCCGCTATTTGTACTTGGGCATTAACTTTCTAAAAAATATTATGAACTTCTTGTTGGATGTGCTAGATCTATTAAAAAATATGGAACTAGTATGTCTAACTCAACCTTAGAATGGTAGGACTTTCCATGTGTAGATGTAATGGACAAAGACACATTAATTAGGGTCAATTCTTGGGACCCCAAACACACTTGAAATATGTTCTGACCAATAAAGTTGTGAAGGGTTGTGTTGTAACCATGTTGAATATAATTAAGGAAGGATCTCATCCAATGTATATGGATGTTTGGAGTCATACATTTTCAAAAAATACATAATCATACACTTTCTATCCATCGGTTATGGGGTGGAAGGCAATGTATTTGATCATAGGGTTGACCAGAAAGTACTTAGGAAACTACTAATCTTTTCTAAGACAATTGTCCATGGTAGCCCAAAAGAACTCAAACATACTTGAACAAGAGCTTAGTAGTGCTTTTTGTTGTGATACTCTTCTTTTAGAGTGACATAATTGTCATCTTATAAAATCAATGAACAACCACAAATACACAGTCATTACCATGTTTGGTTGAAGGAAGGTTTGAGATGTATCCCATAGAGACCAACTTCCATGGAATGTTTGGGGTAGGTAGAGGAGTGTGAAACCCTTTCATCTTTATGGAATGTTTGGAAATGGAACAAGTAGTGCATAATTTAATCTACATATTAATGTCTTGTTGTAGATTTGGCTAGTAGAACATTTTTAGTGTCAACCTTGACTTAGGAATGAGTCAAAGGTGGGTTAGGTCTAGCACATGGTTTCTTGTAGCCCACGGTATTGTTCCAAGGTATTACATGTAAGGAAGTATTTATAAGGCTTGAGGAGGCTTCATTGTAAAGTGGCCTGGAGGTGAGCGATGGCTAGCTCACTTGGCCTGATTGGTCGGTTTTGGATAGGGTAAAGAATATCTTAATTGGTGCTGGGTTTTTTTCGCATGGGGTTTTCTAGGGTAAATATGTGTCCATGTGGTTACTTGTTGTATATTGTTTTTCTCTTGCAAATATAGTTTAATACGATAATTTAAAATCCTAATAACGGGTATCAGAGCTCATGTGAGTTTGTGTAAAGATAGCCTTGGTAATTGGATTCCCAGTTGAGCTATAAAGGCCCCCGAGGGGTGGACCACCCCTCGTCCCGAAGGTTTATGGGGGTTTGGGGACGGGAGCCCCTGAGAAAAAAAATTGCCCTGTTTTTTGTTTGGTGCGTTGTTCTAGTTGCGTGTTTTATTTGAAGAAGAAAAAATCCATGCTTTTGAAGGTGAAAATGGCCATGCTACAAAGAATTTTTTTCCTTAAGAAAAACCCTAGCATGTTCATGGAGGTTTACCAAGAAGTGAACACTTAGTTATTGTACATGCGTGTGTAGAGGAAGGAATAAATTTGTTTGAGGGCATGGAGGCTATGTTGATGAGCAGTCAGTTGTGAAATCTACATAGATATGTGCATACCACCATCGAAGAAGGGTAGAGAAAAAAGTGTCTTTAAAGGATTGGAGTTATAAATATGGAGAATGATTCCTAGATGAGCATTGTGCAGGGTGTGAGGCCGCATAAGGAGCTCCGTGCATTTGTATGAAACCAAGTCGGAGGTAGTAGTCTTGTTCTTGGAAATACCACACGTTAGAGAGGATCACCTCCATCCCTAATCAATGGAAAGGCAGATCTATGTGAAGGAAGGCACATCCACACATAGAAAAGAAGTAGAATCTATGCATTGTATAAGAGGATGCAATTTGAAATTTTGTTTGATGTGGTTTTGTAAGATGTGTGAGGGACCATGAGTTGTCCTGAGAAGAGGAGAGATTTGTCATGGATATGGGAACATGCATTGAGATTTTGGTAGTGATAATAATCCTGAGCAGGATTTGGTGGATGATCTGGTGGGAAATATGTGAAGGACATCTGCATATGTTTTTCATGGAATATTGTGGTCAAGGAGGTAGAGAATATCCACACAAAGGATCCACCATCCAATTATGTTGGTTGTTGGTGAGTCATCGAGGTTAGAAAACTGATGGTTTGACGCAAGGAGGAAACCTATGTATGGTGAATTGCAAACAAGCAATGAAGATGAGAGCTAGTAATCAGATTGTGGCTAGTTATATGTTTTGAGATTTCAAATTGAACAACATATGAAATTCTTGTTTTTACGGTGTAAAAGGTGCTAACTATGAAATTCACGTCTGAAACTTGTGAGATTTGGTGGTAAAAAATTTGGTATCCGATGGGTGTGTTTCAAGATCTAGTTAAAAGATCCCCATTATGTAGAGACATTGGATTTGTAAGAAAGAGATACCCACATAAAAAGAGGATGTTGGTCCTGGGGAAAGTGCGCAAGGAATAAGTGCACATAAAGAAACGTGCAAGAATCAAGTCACCGTGAAAGCGCAAGTAAGGAAGAGGAAGCATGCAACTGGTGTAGAAGGAATATGTGCAGACCAAAAATGCTGTGTAGAAGAAGGAATAGGCACAAAAGAGGTCACCTACAGGGGAAAAGGGGAACTGCGCGGAAAGGAAGATGCCACAAGGTAAAGAAGTAGCACAAGTGCAGTATAACGACCGAAAGCGACAAGACGATCATGGGTGCTAAAGCTGGTTTAAGTAGTTGGATTCCACATGAGCAAACACATGCAGTAAGTAAGGTCGTTAGTGCCTCATGTCAAATCATGATCACCACATCTATAGCCTGAGGGGTGACTGATGGTGACAGTTAACGGACTGCCTGTATGCAATTGAACCTGCGTGGTCATGTAAAATAGTGTAAATAAGAGGGATTCAATAGTTAGAGGGTTGGTCCTTGGTTGGTCGTGATTGATTTTAGTGGGTTTTCTGAGAATGGTTAGTTGTTGTTTACTTTCAGTTGTTTTGGGGGGATAACAGAGGAGAGATTAGAGTGAAGAGGGGAGCTCTGAGTGGTAGATTAGTAGAAAGTCTACAGGATGCAGTCGGGAGAGTAAAGTAGAAGGGAAGCTCTGCTAGAGAGGTGTATATGCTAGAGAGATCGATCTAGGCCATGTGCGGATCAATAGATGGTAGGGGTAGTGTTGTACAGGATAATTCACCTAATAACCTAGGTCTGGGGGGTTACCAACATACTATGACCTTGCAGACAAATTTATTTTTAGAAGCATAG
>LPNX010384851.1:152967-172306 GCA_001517045.1 Pseudotsuga menziesii | reverse complement strand
CCCAAAATTTTGCTTTCACTAAGTGTTTACAAAATTGCAACATATTACAAAAATGGACAAATATTCACAAGGAGGTCCCCGCTTGATTATTCAGAAATTTCTTCCAAGCCAAAGCCTCTGAGGCGATGCCTTCAAACTCAGAAGGTTCCAAAAAATGAATATTTATCTCAAATTTTGCAGCCTGATTCCTGATGGCTTCAATTCTGGCTACACTCAAACAAAGTTTATCTTCTAATAGTTGCACACTGACTGCGGAATGATATACCTCATTCCTTAAGTTATGGTCATCGAGAGCTTTGATGTGTTGTATTTTGCTTTCCTCTTCTTGGTACCTTTTCTGCAAAATTTCCACAAACAAGTTGTGGTCCCGAAAAGCATCCATCCTCCGTTCAGCTTCTACTTGGAAATGGTTATAAGTAATCAGGAGCCTTCTGTAGAATTCTGTACATGCCCCTTTTGTATTTCTAACATCCTTCTTGAATTCCTCGGCTGTGTTGATGGAAAAATCCAATAAGTCGTAGTCCTGCTTAAGCGCCTGCCGATATTTCGAGGGCAACTCTGTAGGAGCTTCTTCATTGTTCTCTACTCTTTCCATCCTTGCTGTCAGGACTTCCAGGATGTCCTAAGATCTATCAACAAAATATTAGGAGGTCTCCAAAATCTCCTCCAACCGACCATCTACTTGCAAAACCCTCCATCTTTCCTCTTCTATGGCCATCTGCAACTGAAGCATATTTGCTTTCTATGCCAGCAAATGTTCCTTCTCTATCTATTCCTTATACAATGGTCGTATCAGTTATCATCTTACCAGACAGACCCCCTATTTCAACCTTCTTCTCAGTTCTTTTTACTATCCTTTTCCTTTCTTTATCATAGAAGATAGTATTAAAATCAGGGACCTCTTCCCCTATCTTCAGTTCAAAGGGGACTAGTCTAAGGGTGGGGGCCATAGACTGTCCAGGTGTGCTGACAACAGGTTCTTCTGGGTCTTGAACATCGGGGTTCTCCACGTCCTAGGTCTGAATGTCTGCTATGTCAGAGGCTGACTATTCTGTCGCTATCTGGGTCAGCTTCATCCTCTATGCCTCCTATTTATGAAGCTCCTCATCTAGTTTCCTTTTCCTTTCTTCTTCTTCAATCTTGGCATCTTCTTCTGCTTTTCTAGCTACCTCTTGTGCAGCTCTTATTTTCTCTTCCTCTTCTCCCTTCAGCCACCCTTCAGCTTCTTGGGCTAAATTTTGGGCTTCTTCGTTTCTTTTCCTAGTTTCTTCATCAGCCTTTTCTTACTCATCCTGCCCCTTTCCATATTTGGTGGTGATCTTCTTTTGAAATCTTTTCCTCAAGGTCATTATGTTCAACGCACTGCAGAAAATGGACTCTTCTCTATCCCAGTGGTGAGTGTATTCAAAATGGACATTGGCTTCTTTGCAGTGCTCAGCAACCTTGTTGTGGGAGTCATTCCTGTGGAAGGGCATTTCCCCAAAATGAAACTTTTTGAACTCCTCCACGAATTCATCGGCCTTCTTAACTCTAGTAAACTTATAACTCCCCAACCTAAAAGGAAAAGGAGGATATGCAGCCTTCTTATGTTCAAATAAAAAGCTTCCTATGCCATCTAGGAATACTTTCCTAACTACCTCTTTGTGAATTATATAGTATGTGGCATATTTAGGCAGTAGGGAGGGTGCTTTAGAGCCTCCAAACATTCCTAAATAAATCCCCTCCTCAGTCAGGTAATAATCAGCATATTCCTCGATCAACTGCGATGCCTCCTTAGACATGTAGTCACATTCTTTTAATAAAATAAGAGTATATAATGGCATGATAAAATGTTCACAGACCTCCCTGTAGTGACTGTGGTACTTGTGAGCCCACAGTGGCTTGTATGCGGAGTAAATAGGTATTCTTTCCCGGTCCCAGATGCACCTTAGGTTGGGGAAAGGTTGATTGCATAGTATGAAATCAATGAGTATGGAGCTCATGTAAAATTCTGACCTCTTTTGGGACACTCCTCCGAAAGCTGAGGCCATACAGGCCGAAAGGCTATTGGACACTATTTTGGCCTAGTTGAAAATGGTCCGTTATGTCATGAAATAAAAAATTATTGGCATCCACTCCAATTTGAATCTTTTGCCATGGGCTCTCCCAAAAATTCTATTGAGCATTAAGTAAATGAACCTATAAGGGGTTCTCAAGCTTGCAGTGTCATATTCTCCCATCGGCCTGGTTCTAAAGTTTCTTCCAGGCATGAGCATTCTCTTGAGGGTCTCGACAAGGTCCATTCTGATGTCCGGTAGCCAATATTCAGTTAAATATATTTGTGCTTCTGGCAAGTGGTACGCCAGGGATACATATCCTGGGCTATAGGCAGCATAGCCTTGTTTGTCAACATTCTCAAGAATCATGGTGGTTACATCTGCCCTGGGCAGAATCCACCCAATTACTTCAGAGCAGGGAAAGAGGTCCGGTCTTGTAGCAATATTCATCAATGAAGACCTTTCTATGTTGGCGTATATGCTTTCTTTCTCAAAACCTATATCAGACGCCTATCGACGCGTGATCAACCTGTAGATGTCTCCCCACTGATACTCAGGCTCTATACCAGTTATGTGTTTGGTTTCTTCATAAATATATTCGATCTTCGTGATGACTTCGACATCGGGATCCTCTTCAACCACATGGGCCTTCTTCTTTTGACGCTTAGACATTTTGGGTTCGGAGGAATCTTCCTGCCGCATATAAAATTGTAATTGTTAGGCTATTTTCGAACAAATTGTAGAGATTGAGATAACAATGTAAACATTTTACCAATACTCTTGTCTAACACTGAAATCAGCTCAGTCAACAAAGCTTGAGTGGGAAACAAATTCTACATTAAAATGAAGAGACCTCGGGCTTTGTATGGGTGCCATGACCACTGCGCTACGTGGAATGACAGGGGCACTTATTCTAGTCATTCAATGGGGCGCTTTAAGAAAAATTACTGCATATGTGCATTCTACGGTCTGTCTTAGGTTGGGTGATGCTATACTACCCTAGACCGGTTCGGGTTCAAACTCCACCCTGAATCGGGTCGCTCGAAATGGCAAGGTAAAAAAAGGTCATGGTTCGCAAGACACTGGAGACTGGACAAGTGGATAAATTTCAACGTTCCCCAGGAAAACCCTAAACATCCCCCCCCCAAGTCGACCAAGCATAAAATGAGGCAAACTGGTGCAGACAACGTAACGACCATCTGCACCAATTTCCCCAACCATGAAGTGCAGGGTCGAAAACCATAACGATCGCGGAAGGAAACTACCCCGTGGGAAAAAAAAACTCCCCTACTGATAGTGCCAAGACTCAGATTCGCATATACATGTCACGACAGAAAACGACATGAAAAACCTAACTGCGACAACAAATAATTACAACATCCAGTTGAATGGAAAGGGATAATGGGTACAAGAGCCTACCTGGCACTGCTGCATGACTGGAGGGAGGAAGGCTGTTGAGTTTCCACGGCGGAGCCACCTAGGAATGAGGGTACTGACAGCGGGGTTCCTGGTTAGCTCGAGCAACAACAACAGCGCAGCGACAGTTCGAAATAACAATAAAATAATCAACTTACCAGACCCCATATATACATATATCCGGTCAACCATAAGTGATGGGAGAAAACATCGGATGGTGAAAACGTAAGGATCGGAGATCATATGAACATCTCCTCCCGTAACATCGGGGGGTAAAACAACTAGGTGAACCTCCGAGACATCTGAGAGAAACCAATAAAGCATTGGAGCTCACAAGATTAAAACATCGGAGCGATAGATGGATGAGGAACCGCAATGGTGGAAACATAAACGTCATCACGTTTCGCAACAGGCAAAAACCGAATCGGAGAAAAAACCAACTTAATGATCGGAAAGACAGTGCTTTTCGAAGCCGCAACGGTGGACGCCGAAAACTTAAGGATCGGTGAAATAAATTGACGAGATCAGAAAAAATAAGGTGATGCGCCATCCGCTACTGCGGAAAAACTAGGGACAATATGTCCCGACGGAAATCCAAACGACAGCCGATTGATACAAAAGTGAATAAAAGCATCGGATAAAACAATCGGACTTGGTCGCTTATTACTTCTCCGCAATGGCGGGAGTGCAAGTGACTAAACTTCCGATTCAAACACTCAAAAATGTGTTCAAAGGAAAGGTAAACTTAAACAAGTAGTGAAACATTTCTGGCATTAGGAATAGTTTTTCTACAGAATCATCAAACCAAATCACAGTGAAACCAAAATAAGCAAAAGGAGGATCCCGAAATTTTTTTGAATTTTGGGAGAATTTGGCAGCTGCAACACAAAGTTAGGAACTCAAAATGGGTGGAAAATTTGGTGCCAGTTAGAAAGAAATCTGGTGAAATAAGATTATGTGTAGACTTTAGAAATCTGAACTGAGCTTTTGATAAAGATAATTACCCAGTTCCACCAATTGAAAAATTCTTACAAATGGTCTCAGGTTCTGAACTCTTCTCCCTATTAGATGGGTTTTCAGGCTACAACCAAGTGTTGGTAGCTGAGCAAGACAAGATGAAAACCACATTCTGAACAAAGTGGGGAACTTTTGTGTATAGAAGGATGCCTTTTGGGCTCATCAATGCTGGAGCCACTTTTCAAAGGGAAATGGAAATTGCTTTCTGGGGATTAATTAACCACAGTGTGGTAGTTTATCTAGATGATGTAATGGTTTTCTCTAAGAAGAGAGAAGATCATATGTTTCATTTGAAATATATTTTTGATCGATGAAGAAAATATGACATATATTTGAATCCTAAGAAAAGCATATTTGATGTATTGGAAGGAAAGTTGTTAGACCATATTATTTATAAGACATGAATCTCCATATACCTAGAAAGGATAGAAGCCATATCTCAAATTCTGTTACCCCAGAACAAAAAGGGAATGCAATCATTCATGGGTACTATAAATTTTGTTCGAAGGTTTGTCCCTAACTTTCCACAGATAGTAAAACCTTTGCAACAAATGATAAAACAAAGTGTACAATTTAAATGGATCGAGAAATAAAAGGTTTCATTTAACAACATCAAATTGGAAAGAGCTCACACACCTTCTCTTGAAAGTCGTGATTTTAAAAAGATTTTATTCTTTACAGTTTTTCCTCTAATAACTCACTCGCAGCACTGCTCACACAAAGAGATGAAATGGGATACATTAGAGGAAATTTCAATTTAAAATGGGCCTTCCAAAAAATATACAAATTCCATGTCATCATGTATGAGCCAATCAAAATTCTTTAAAATTAAAAAAGGGAGCACCTCTTAGACAAATTTTTAATATAAATTTGGGAATAGGTATCATAAGAAAAACCATTTTTTTTTATCGTATTTTTGACATATCTCCCTGTGTTTTTACTCAAATTTCGATCAAGATAGCTCATTGGATGTGGAGTTAAATTCCACATCCAATGAGTACCCACTCGGCATACTTTTACAGGGCCCTGCTACTCCAAAAATAAGAAATACCTGAAAAAATGTGATGATGATGTCATCATCACGTTATTCAGGTATTTCTTGTTTTTGGAGTAGTGGGGCCCTTAAAAAGTATGCCAAGTGGGTACTCGTTGGATAAAGAATTTAATTTCACATCCAATGAGCTCTCCCGGTTGAAATTTGAGTACAAAAACAGGGAGATATGTCAAAAATACGAACAAAAAACTATTTTTTTCTTTTCTTCCTCCAAAATTAATAAATATTATTTTATTATTTTATTAAGTTTCCTTAGGAGGCCGATTTTGAGTTGAAATTTCCTCTAATGTGAGTACCCCATAACATTTATGAGCACTAGGTTACAAGGTGTTGAATTAAAGGATAGCAAAAGTGGTTGGACCTTTGCAAACAATTATTATTTCAGAACCATTCGAACAATGGGGTATCGATATCATTGGAGAAATTAATCCCGATTCCTCCTTACATCACAAGTATATCCTCACAACAAGTGATTAGTTTACAAGATGGGTAGAATCAATTCCTCTACGCAAAGTGAATGAAGACGTGGCCATTGGCTTCTTACAAGAACACATCATGACCAGGTTTGGGGTTTAAATTTCACTAGTTTTTTATAATGCATATTACATTTTATCAATTAGGTGAACTAATTTCGCTATTGAGAAACCATATTAAGATTCATTATTCTACGAATTATTATCTCCAAGGGAATGGGTTAGCTGAATCAACTAATAAAAATCTGATCAGAAATGTAAAGAAGATTGTTATAGAAAATCAGAGAAATTGGAATGTAGCTCTTCCCAATGCATTATGGGATGATAAGGTCACCCCCAAGAATTCCTTAATTGTCCTCTTATAATTTAGTTTACGCGAAGGAATTTGTTCTTCCCCCAAAAATCTTAGTTTCATCCTCTTAGTTAGCTCAAGCCTCACAGGAATCCGGCAACAATGTTTTACAAGCTCGAATCAATATCTTACTAAATATTGAAGGTTTACTGAAGCTTGAAGTTAAGCTCTTTTGGGACTCTTAATACAAGGTTTGTTGACTTGATATATTCTTCTATTCACTTCTATTTAGAGCTTGATAAAAAAAAACATAAAATATTTATCTTCTTCATATCTCATAAGTGGAAAGCGCTTTTCAATATTTTTCATAATAATAAATTTAAACTTATAGTTATTTCTAAAGAAGAGTATTTAAAAGTTTACATTGATGTTGGTTTCTTATGATTGCTACAAAAAAATAGTCTAGATGTCGAATTTTAAAGCAATGTTTCCAATCCCACCAAATAAGGTATTAGGGGCATGAGAATTGGTTCAAACGAATACTTGTCAATCCACTCAACAAGTGGTTGCAAACTCCCATGTTGACTTAAGGTGTGAATGAGAGAGGATAGAGGTAGACCATATGGACTTGGCTCTTCCATCTAGATCTCAGGTTACCACATTTAATGAGAATTCAATTCCATTCTGACCAAATGATAAAGACGAATGGTCTAGGTCTAGAAAAATTAGAAGCTAAAAGGGAATCCTTGTAAATATCCAAGAAAGTAATAGATGTCATATATTTTGGTAATGTTCCTCTATTGTATTTGTTTTTATATGCATTTCAAGGCCATAACTTGATTTAGTTAAGCTAGGTCAATTAGGGACCTAGATACCCCTAGGGGGCCTGTATAGTTCTTGTTGGTATGCCAAGAGGACATTTCCATTTCTGTTTAAATTCCAAGGTTGGGATAGTAATATTCATTATTGAAAATGGGCTTGAAGAACCCATTTCCATAAGCATTCATTCAGTTCCTTTGTAAATAAAACCGAAGGGAATCTCTCAGTTCCTTTGGATATGAATAGTAAGTTGGTAACGAACCTAAGGGGAGTCCTATCAAAGGTGGGACTGGTGATGTAATACCTCGATTTTGACCCCATTGCATTTAAATAAATGATGTAAATAATCATGGTGTGGAGCTAGGAAAAAGACCCACCATCGATTTAGTATTTATGTTTCGACAATTAAGGTGTGGCCAATGGTATTTTTCTTTATGCTAGATGAACATTAACAACTGAACATCATGTTAAAATTGCAATTTGTAATTAAAACCCACAGTTGGCTATGTCAACCCAACTAAATGAGATGGGGGCATGATTTTTCCTAATGATGAAGGAGTGAGGGATTGGAAGAGTGGGGAAATTCGAATTGGGCAGAGCCCCACTTTGGGAAAAACGTTTTTTTATTTTCTTGGGCAATAAAACACCAAAATGGTCACCTTTCCCTTATGCGGCAGTGTTTCAGCTTCCTTCACGAATTGGAATGAACAAACCGTTTTTTGGAAACCAATTAGGCATTCATTCATGGAAGCCAGCAAGAAAAACTACTCGGAGTTTGAACCATCACGATTTTCTCTAGTCCAACGATCTGTTCCCTTTAACATTTTGGTTTTTCCTATGTGGATTTGTTCAGTTCACGTTTTCTCCAATGTTTTAGTTTTTTCCTGAACATGAATTCCCTAATTCCGATTTTCTGCCTTTGTTCTGAACGACCGACAATGTTCAGAAACTTGTATAGTTCTGTGTGTGTATGTAATCCATGGAATCTATGTTTGGAATTTGAATTGATTGAAGGAATGGAAATAGATTCTTCACTTGCTTGGTAAACCTAGTGTGTGAAAGAACCTCACATACCAATCTAGAAGGATGGTTATCTTCTTTGCATGCTTTGAATAGCACTAGAAGGGAAGGCATGGCCTGAGGGACTGTGTAGCAGAGAAGGGAATGCTTCCTTGTGTTAGGTGTGTAATTTTTTAGAAATCATGCTAGATCCAGTGTGGGTGTTCATAGCTCCGGGGTTGAGCTCAATAGCTTAGAAGTCAGTCTTTACACCTCCTTGACAGCCTAATAAACCCAACTGGAAGGATGGCTTGGTCGGTATCCTGATAAACCCATCTGTTGACTTGGTTGTGTCTCATGTGAATTTGGATAAGTGTAAACCACTGCCTGTGTAATCCTCATAAACCCAACTGGAAGGATGGCTTGGTTGATAGCCTAATAAACCCATTTTTTGGCTTGGCTATGTCGCATGTGAATTTGGTTAAGTGTAAACCACTACCTGTGTAAGTTTGATAAACCCAATTGTGTTGGCTTGACTGAATTTTATTGTATCCTTGGCTATGGGTGAAGCCTATTAGTGTTCCTTATTCCTTGAAGAAGATCATGCCCAGCTCAGGGGTGGTAGTGTTGCTGAGAGATTAAAGAGCACACTAGCCTATGGTTGGGTGGAACATTGCAGTGACATAGCTGCTTGCGGGAAAATTTCTATTCAAGATAAGTGTTCTTGTCTATGTTATTCTTTGCAATTGTATTGTTGTACTATAAATCGCTTGATGGAATGTCATGAACATGTTGTTGTGTTGAATGGATGCATGGTTCCTTTGAAAAACTATAATTATAGGCATCTATGTATGTTTTCCATATCGGTAATGGCCTGAATGACCAGATCGATCCAAGAATTCAGTGAAAAAGTTGAGTTTCCTGCTAGAAATATTCCTTTCTACAACTTGCGGGAAGTAGGATGCGGGATGTCAGTTCACAGATCATGGTTTCCGCAAATTTCCCTTTCGCAACTTGCAGGATGTGGGATGCACGATCTGGAATTGTGGTGTTGCGATTTCCACAATTCCCAGCCTCATAAGTTCAGGTTTCCACACCATCGATCTTCACGGTATGATTTTCCATCGTTGATCTGTTCCCGATGCGGGCTGCGAAATGCGGGTTGCGGGATGGGGGTTGCGGGAAGTAAGATGGGAATTTTTTGTAACTCTCTCACCATGCAATTTGGGCTTTCTGCATCGTCGATTTTTGCTGGTGGATTCTGAACCGTTGATTTGGTTCTAGTCTACGAGACCATTTAGGATTGTTGATTTCCGTCGTGTTTTCTCTCCGTCCTCCAATCTCCTCTAAGATATTTTACTGCAGATTGTTGAGTTGTTCAATGGAAGACAGGAGGGAGCATGATAGTGTTGGAAAAGTCGAGAAGTAGTTCGCAACCATGCCCTACATTTTGATGAACAATAGAAGTTCTAAATGAAATTTTTAATTCTGCATGATAATGGGGTATGGGTATGTGACAGCCTGGTATCAGAGTTGTGGGTTGCAGCATTGGACCTATATGGGCCAGGAATCAATCAAGAGTACTCTCTGATACCAATTTGTAGTACACTATAACATGGTATTAGATCCCTAGGTGCAATATTGGGCCTCTATGGGCCAAGATTTAGTAGCTGACAGAGGCAGAATTACCCACTATGCTCAACAGTCAATCTGATACCACTACATCGTTGTATCAAAGCTATGGGTTGTATCATTGGGCCTAGATGGGCCAAAAAGTAGTTAAAAGTACCCTTTGATACCAACTTGTAGTACACTACAATGTGGTATCAGAGCCACGGGTTGCATCGTTGGGCATAGATAGGCCGGGTGACAGTAAGTAAAATGGTTTTGACTTTGAATTATTGCGTATCTAACAAATGGTGCTAATAACACATTTTGCAGAGGCATAGTACATTTTGGTAAAGTGATTTTGGTTCATATATGAGAACCGACAACATGCATGATAATGTACAGAACCCCAACGAGCATGAGAAATATGCTATGGGGGTAAATGTCCAAGCTGGAAATTATGAGACAGAGTCTAATGGGAGAAGATTGCAAGAGACTACTGCATATTTTGCAGCCACCATGAGAATCCTAATGGCGGAGATGCAGAGTTACAAGGCAGATAATGAAATATTGGTTAAGGGTCAGGAGGAGCAGAATCAAGTTAATGCAGCCATGATGCAAAGTTTGGCAGATATTCAAAGAAATATGAACTCCAAGGACTGAATAGAAGAGCCATAAGGGAGTAAGAACACTGCTAGAAGAGGAAAGATATCACCTAGATTCATATGAATCTAAAGGGTCCACTAGAGATTCAAGTTCTTCCTCTCATGAGAATTAGAGAAAGAGGTGCTACCAGAACCACTCACGAGATGAATTTAAGAAGGAAAGGCCTCCTACCTTTAATGGTGAGATAAATATTGGTCAAGAAGCCGAATCTTGGCTTCTTGGGATGAGGAAATATTTCCAAGTCCAATACTATTCCAGGAATATGAAATCTAGAGTAGCCATTTTCGATTTGATAGGAAGAGAATCCATATGGTGGGAGCATTTCAGGAAAGTAAATAATATCAATGAAAGGAAGATTTTGTGGAAGCAGTTCCTAAAGTATTTCAAGGAGAAGTACCTCTCTGACAGGTACTATGATGACGAAATCAAAGAGTTCCATGAGCTGAGATTGGGACAGCAGATTATGGAAGAGTATGCCAATAATGTTTTGGAGCTATTGAGGTATTTCAGGTACATAAAAGATGAGAAGGTGAAGATCCAACATTTTCTGATTGGATTTCATCAGTCCTACAAAGACCGAATTGAGTTCTATGAACCTAGAACTCTGGAAGAAGTAATAAGAAAAGCTAAGTATTATCATGAGCAAAGAAATAACAAAACGGATCACTAGAAAACATGGAAGAACAAGATGAATGATAAGTTAGATCAGAGGAAGAAAGGTTACAAACCTTCTAACTTCAATAATCAACAGAAGAAACCAACACAAGTTGACAAGCAACCGGCTACAGCGATGGGAGAGAAGCCAAAAGATCCACAGCAAAACAAAGGACCACTCCAATGTTGGAAATTTGTAGGGCCCCACATGTGTAGGTACTATCCACTTCAAAATGAGAACGCAAGGCCAGCATACAATATTCAAGAGGCAGAAATGGTGGTACAAGTGGCAAGAGCCATACCTAGAATTTATGCAGCACTAGAATACCACCAGGTAGATCACCAGTCAACAGTGGTTGAAGTTGCAGGTAAGATTGTTCAGAAATCTATTTCTATTTTGATTGACCATGGTTCTACCCACAGTTATATTGCTCCTAGAGTAGTGGAGGTTTGTGTTCTTAGGAAGGTAAAGCATAGAAATTCTTGGTTAGTTCACCTAGCCACTGGAACTAAGAGGAAATTTAATGAAGTGGTGGAGAAATGTCCATTGGTGTTGAATGGATTGATCACTTGTGTAGATTTGAATGTTCTACCGCTTGGTTCCTATGATGTTCTCATTGGAATGGACTGTTTAGAAGCTCACAAAGTGGAGCTTGACTATTGTAATAATACTTTTGAATGCATGGATGAAGAAGGGAAACCAGTAGTGGTAAGAGGCATTCCAAAGGTAATCTCGGTGAGGTATATTTCAACAATGCAGTTAAAGAATTTTTGTAGAAAAGGTTGTCAGTTGTATGCAACCCATATTGAGGAGACAATAGAGAATAAAAATCCTAGGTTGGAAGACTATCATGGATCACATGACTTCAATGAATTTTTTCTTGATGAGATTCCAGTACTTCCTCCAAAGAGGGACAAAGATTTCAAAATTGAGCTTGTGCCAGGAGCAGAACCAGTGTCAAGGGCACCCTACAGGATGAGTACACCAGAAATGTTAGAGTTGAAGATGCAACTACAAGAATTGTTGGATAAAAAGAATATCAGGCCAAGTGTGTCTCCTTGGGGAGCACCAGTTCTTTTTCTAAAGAAGAAATATGGTACACTTAGATTGTGTATTGATTACAAGAAGGTGAATAAAGTTACGGTGAAGAAAAAATATCCCTTGCCAAGAACTGATGACCTCTTTGATCAAATGAAATGAGCGAAGGTATTTTCCAAGATTGACTTGAGGTCTGGGTACCATCAGGTGAGAATCAAGGATGAAGACATTCATAAGACAACCTTTAGGACAAGGAATGGACATTATGAGTTTGTTGTGGAACCATTTGGTCTCACAAATGCACCAGAAACATTTATGTGCCTTATGAATAGTGTCTTCAGCAGGTATTTGGACAAATTTGTTCTTGTTTTCCTTGATGATATTCTTGTTTATTATAAGAATGAAGAAGAGCATGAAGAACATTTGAGACTAACATTGCAATTTCTCAGAGAACATCGGTTGTATGCAAATCTGAGCGAGTGCAACTTCTATAGGGATAGAATTTAGTACTTTGGTCACATTATTTCAGAGGAGGGTATATCTGTAGACCCCAAGAAAATTGAAGCTATTAAGAATTGGCATACTCCAAAGAATTTCATGGAGGTAAGATATTCTATTGGGATTGCAAGATATTATAGGAGATTCATTGAGGTATTCTTCAAGGTTGCACATGCTATCACTTCTTTGCAAAGGAAGGGGATAAAGTTCGAATGGACCTCGATGTGTGAAGAAAGTTTCCAGCAGTTGAAGTATCTTCTCATAAGTGCACTGGTCTCAAAAGTTGCAGACCCAGAGAAAGATTTTGTGGTATGTACAGATGCATGTGGTCAAGGACTTGGAGGAGTTCTTATGCAAGACAACCACATGACATGTTATGATTCAAGAAAATTAAAGGAGAATGAAAAGGACTATGCCACTCATGATCTAGAACTTGCAGCCATAGTACATGCTCTCAATATGTGGAGACATTACTTGATGGGAAGAAGATTTGAGCTAACGATAGACCATTGCGGTCTGAAGTATTGTTTGATTAGCCTACTCTGAATGCTAGGAAAGCAAGATGGTTGGAGTTTTTATGTGAGTCTGATTTTGAAATCAAGCACATAAAGGGAAAAGAGAACAAGCTAGTTGATGCACTCAATAGCAAGGTGTAGGAAATGCATGTGGCATCTCGTAGTATTTGGCAATCAAATTTGAGGCAGAAGATTGCTAATCGTGTTGCTGAAGATGAATTGTATGCACAATTCAAGGACAAGTTGTAGCAGAAAAGCCTTGAAAAGAAGTATGAGGGATATAAATTGGAAGAATATGGACTTCTTACCTATAAGAACATAATTTATATTTCAAATGTATCATATTTGAGGAAGGTTGTTATGGATGAGATCCATCAAGGTCCATATTCTGGTCACCCAGGATATAAGAAGACCATTGCTAAAGCTATAAAGCAGTACTTTTGGCTAGGAATGAAAAAGGACATGGCTGAATATATTTCAAGGTGCATGAGGTGTCAGCAAGTGAAGGTTGAACATCAGCACCTAGGAGGTTTGTTGCAGCCCTTACCAATTCTAGAATGGAAATGGGAAGTTATTTCCATGGATTTCATTACAGGATTGCCGATGACTTGGAGACAACATGATTCCATCATGGTTGTGGTGGACAAGTTGACAAAGGAAGCACATTTTACACCGGTTAAGTCTACACACAAGACTGATGACATTGCGAAGATATTCATGAAAGAGATTTTCAAACTACATGGATTGCCTAAGGTAATAGTATCTAACAGTGATGTTCACTTCCAATTTTTGGAAGGGCTTGTTTGCAGATTTGGGTACAAAGTTGAATTTCAACACGGCCTATCATCCTCAGGCTGATGGACAGACCGAGAGAGTTAACTAGGTACTGGAAGACATGCTTTGCATGTATATGATGGAAAAACCAACCAAGTGGGAAGATTATTTACACCTGGTAGAGTTTGCTTATAAGAATGGGTAGAAGGCATCCTTGGGGATGAGTTTATATGAAACTATGTATGGCAGGAGGTACAAGACACCAGTGAATTGGGATAATCCAGTGAAGAGGGTTGTGCTTGGTCGAGAATTTCCCAAGGAGATGGAGCAGGAAGTTGTAAAGATTAGGTAGAATTTGAAGGAAGCCCAAGATAGACAGAAAATTTATGCAGATAAACATGGGGTGAACAGAGAGTTTAGTGTTGGGGATCATGTTTTCCTCAGAGTGAGGGAAAAGAAAAGTTCCTTGAATCTTGGAAGTTGTGCCAAGTTGTCACCTAGATATTGTGGGTCATTTGAGGTGCTTGAAAGCATAGGGCCAGTTGCATATTGACTTGCATTTCCTAGTAGCACTAAAGCTCATAATGTTTTTCATGTTTCTTTGCTCAAGAAGTATGTACGTAATCCTAACCATGTAATAAATTGGGATGTGATTCAAGTGGAACCAGAGGAAGAGTTCCAAATCGATCCTATGCGCATCCTCGCCAGGAATGTCACAATGCTTTGAAACCGAGCAATAGGACAGGTGAAGGGGAAATGGGAGCACTATCGTCTTGAAGAAGCTACGTGGGAGCTAGAGGATGCCATGCGAATGGCACATCCATTTTTGTTCAAATATGTGGATTGTTGAGGGAAGTACCAACAAGCATTTTTGTTTAATGTTGTAAAGTGCCGAGGACAATGTTGTTGAAGGGGGAGGGGAATGTAATACCCCGTTTTTGATGTCGTTGCATTTAAATAAATTATGTAAGTAATCATGGTGTGGAGCTAGGAAAAAGACCCACCATCCATTTAGTATTTATGTTTCGGTAATTAAGGTGTGGCTGATGGTATTTTTTATTTATGCTAGTTGAACATTAATAGATGAACGTCATGTTAAAATTGAAATTTGTAATTAAAACCCACAGTCGGCTATGTCAATGCAGCTAAATGAGATGGGGGCATGATTTTTCCTGAGGATGAGGGAGTGGGGGCTTGGACGAGTGGGGAATTTCAAATCAGGTAGAGCCCCACTTTGGGAATATTTTTTTTTTATTTTCATGGGAAAGAAAACCCCAAAATGGCCACTTTTCTCTCATGCAGTTGTCTTTTAGCTTCCCTCACGAATTGGAATGAACAAAACATTTTTTGGAAACCAATTCGACATTCATTAACGGCAGCCAGCAAGAAAAACTACTCGGAGTATGAACCATCATGGTTTTCTCTGGTCCAACAAACTGTTCCTTTTCACGGTTTCTTCTTTGCATGCCCTCAATAGCACTGGAAGGGAAGGCATGGCCTGAGGGGATGTGTAGTAGAGAAGGAAATGCTTTCTTGTGTTTGGTGTGTAATTGTTTAGAAATTAGGCTAGATCCGATGTGGGTCTTCATAGCTCTGGGGTTGAGCTCACTAGCTTAGCAGTCAATATTTCCACCTCCTTGAAATCTTAATAAACCCAACTGGAAGGATGGCTTGGTTGGTAGCCTGATAAACTGATTTGTTGGCTTGGTTGTGTCTCATGTGAATTTGGATAAGTGTAAACCACTTCCTGTGTAAGCCTGATAAACCCAACTGGAAGGATGGCTTGGCTGATAACCTAATAAACCCATCTATTGGCTTGGTTGTGTCTCATGTGAATTTGGCTAAGTGTAAACCACTGCCTGTGTAAGTATGATAAACCCAACTATGTTGGCTTGACTGAATTTTATTGTATCCTTGGCTATGGATGAATCCTGTTAGTCTTCCTTATTCCTTTGAGAAGATCATGCCCAGATCGGGGGTGGGAGTGTTGCTGAGAGATTAGAGATCACACTAGCCTATGGTTGGGTGGAACGTTGCAGGGACATAGCTGGTTGCGGGTCAATTTCTATTCAAGATAAGTGCTATTGTCTATGTTATTCTCTGCAGTTGTATTCTTGTATTGTAAATTGCTTGATGGAATGTGATGAACATGTTGCTGTGTTGAATGGATGCATTGTTCCTTTACAAAACTATAATTATAGGCATCTATGTATGTTTTCCATCAATGCATTTCGAACTAAGTTGCAGGGTATATTGGACAGATCGATAATGGCCTGAATGATTAGATTGATCCAATACTTCAGTGAAAAAATTGAGTTTCCTGCTAGAAATATTCCTTTCCACAACTTGCAGGATGCGGGATGCGAGATTCCACGTCCCAGATCATGGTTTCCACAATTTTCCCTTACACAACTTCCTTTCTACAACTTGCGGGATGCGGGATGCGGAATCGCGGTGTCGCGATTTCCACAATTCCCAGCCCCACAAGTTCAGGTTTCCACACCATTGATATTTGCGGGATGATTGTCCATCGTTGATCTATTCCCGATGCGGGATGCGGGTTACAGGATGCGAGATGTACGTTGCGGGAGGTTAGATGGAAATTTCCGTAACTCTCTGACCTCACAATTTGGGCTTTCAGCACCGTCGATTTTTGCGGGTGGATTCTGAACCACCGATTTGGTTCTAGTCTGTAGGACCATTTGGGATTGTTGATTTCCATCGTGTTTTCTCTTCGCTATTCGATCACCTCTAAGTTATTTTCACGCAAATCATCGAGCTGATCAATGGAAGATGGGAGGGAGTGTGAGAGTGTTGGAAATGTCGAGAAGTATTTCATGACCATGCGTTGTGTTTCAATGAACAGTAGATGTTCTCGATGAAATTTTTAATTCCACATGATAATGGGGTATGGGTACGTGACAGGTGATACAAAAAAGGGTAATCCTCAAGTCCATTGGATCCCAAATGATAAGAGTGAGTACCATAGACAAACCTAGGAAAAAAAAGAATCCATGGAAACAACATAATGCTACCAGAAATGGGTTTCATGCTTTGTCAATAATGAAGTTGAGAGAACTGCAAGGAATACTAGGAGAAGACGGGAAATACATTTTACTGAGAAGGTGTATAAGGATCTACTAAACTATATTTTGGATATGAATTTCTCCAAAAGTAGAGACACCAAATATTTCAGTATGGTAGAACTATATTGACATAACAAATACTTTATTACGAAGGTAGCTGAATATAAGGGAACTCAAGAGAAAGAGATCCTAGATAAGATGGGATTTATGGACGAAAAATATAAATCCCTAGTAAAATAATTATGGGGGATATAAGTGATGATTGAGAAGTAGGAATGGAAAGGGAAGAACCATGTAATATCGACTCAACCAACCTACATCTATTTATACTCAGTATCAGAAAATGAATATTAGCAATGTCAATAGTCATAGGTGGTCTTATGATAGTCATAAGTGGTCTTATAATAGTCATAGGTAATAGGGTTAGCTATTTTTACATTTTTTTTGTTATTTCAAGACATTTGAGTAGTATGGGTATCTCTCGATATTACTTACTATTATATTAGGATCTTTTAGTTTAGATGATCATATGGAAAGTTTTGATTAGCTCAAATTGAACTCTAAGGAGTTCGAACTCGAGTCTGCAGGTTATGTAATATTTGGTCTAATATTAATGGAGTAGCTAAATTAATATATATATTTATATACATATGCATACAGCTATATATAGACACACTCACACACACACACACACACACACATATATATTCAATATATTAGATAATGATAATGATATAATTCTCTTAGTAAAGAAGATTTACTTGTTCAAAGAATGTTTGCATTTAAGTTACAATTGTTAGTAGTTATAAAAAATATAATATCATTATGCTGCATGACTCACATAATGTGCTCACAAATGTTATTCCAATGTTATACAAAAAAATAACTTCCACTAGGACTACTGGTTGTTGGTTTCATTTGTTTGTTAATTGAGCGCCATCCACTATCATGTTCAACTCTATTTAAATTCCAATTGCACACACAATTCCTCACAGGCTACGAGTTAATGTGTTTTAATAATTTTATGTTATTGTTTAACATGGGCTCATTTTTAGGGGAGGAAGGTGTGGGACGAGGGGGGGGTCATTTTTTTTCATCCCAGAGCAAATCTAGTCAATTCCTTTTCTTGGGGTCTTGGAACAAAATCAAATAATGAATTTGAATGGCTATCGCTCTATCACAACTTGAAACTAATTGATGGAAAAACCATGCCATATTTAATGGCCTTCGATGACTTTAGACAAATCATTTAAAAGATGAGAACTAGCTACAATAAGGGCTCCATAAGATGCAAAAGAATCATCGAAAGAATTATTCTTCTAAACTTTCTCTCTCAATTTTTATACATGTGGGGTTCACTAGGAAGGCAATATCATATCACGTCCATTCATATTTAGGGTTTGAGTACTCCTAAGAACCTCATAAATATATTTTCTCGTATTAAGGGGTCAAGGGGGGTTTTTAATTTGAGATAGTACTTTAAATATTGAGGGTTATTTTATTTGGGTGGGTTGGGAATAACCTCTAAGTCATGGGATGGATTCATGCTTCCACATCATGGGATCAATTCATACCTCCAAATCATGGGTTGGATTCATACCTCAATTCATTTCATAATTTCTTCTTCCAACAGAGAATTGAATCTTTTTGTAAAGATCTCCAAGCAACTGCTACAATTGTATTTGGATGTTTAAATTATGATAATATTGCAACTATTATTGTTAACTTTGATCTGTGCTTTATTTTTGTGGGGTTACTTTTTTGTTTCTTAGCGAGGTTATTTAGATACGATATATGATTCTTGGAATAGAAGGCACTACAATATTAGAATTTTGTGGAATTGAGATAACCGAGGTGATATTATTTTGTTCTTTTATTGATAATGTTATTGACGTGATGCAGAAAAGGTTATCACTTCCACCTGTTATGAATATGTATGCAATATTTCACACTTTCTCCATAATTGAGGTTTATTTTGCTAATGTTAAAACTAAGGAATTGTTTTAACATTATACCTCTGTTGTTATATATGAGGGCAATTTCCAAAATGTCACTTATTTTCTAGATAAGAGACACATTGCAACTTATGTCATATTTAAGTATGCTTGAATATGCATTTTTTTCCTCTTCAACTCCAAAGTTAAGAGATGTAGCAAGTTGATAGTTTCAGAGTTGAACAATTGTAGTGTATTTTTTGTAGGCATTCTATTAAAATATCTAACTCTTGATTTCTTGGGTTGGGGTTTAGGTGGGTATTGAAGTTCAATCAAACCTTGTTCACTGACAACGAAGAAAAGTGATATAAATATTTATTGGCTCATTAAAACAAAGAAAACATATACCATTCCTTCGTTTGGGCCAATTATTTCTTTCAACTTTTTGTATTATTCATT
>LPNX010384851.1:104414-149101 GCA_001517045.1 Pseudotsuga menziesii | reverse complement strand
TATAATAAAATCATCCATATTCCCATAGTTCTTAATAATGATAAACTTCACCCAAAACTAATTTCAATTTACAATCAATTTACAGATAGTGTATTTATAATGAAGACATACCTATTGTCCATCCATGGATTGGGTAACTAAATATATCACGGAAATGAAGGATCAAGGATGCACTAGAATTGCTTGCATGGGTATGAAATTGTTTGAAACACTAGAATTGCTTCTATGGGTATGAAATTGTTTGAAATGCACTGAAAGAGCGGAGTGCTCACTTGAACCTCATAAGACATTTCATTCACTTGACCCTACCACCAGTGAAAGAGTTACCTTCTACAAGTATCTCCCATCATATCACATTTCGTAGAATATATGATGGTTATTCCTATAGTCATTAATGTATGAAGAGGAAATTAGGACTTATTCTTCAAGGTCTAAAATGGAAAAAGTAAGATAAAAAATAAAGAGAAGATACTATCCTTCAAGGATTTTTTTGAACTTCATAATGCAGGTCTATTCAAAGACCCCTACAAAAATAAAAATAAAGAGAAGGTTGGACATATGGTTGCAGGTAATAGAGATTGGGAGCAAAAGAGAATTACAGAAGAAGAAGAAGAAATGGTAGTAAGACATATTCTGTAATTCTCTTTTGCTCCCAATCTCTATTACCTGCAATTAATATTTTCCCTTCATCAAAGTATCTTCTACTGTTATACACGATGAGACATGAACATATAATGATTGCATTCAAATCAAAGTACAACCTAAAACCATATCAAAAACATTAGAAGCATAAATCTAGACATTGAAGGAAGGAAAAACATTATTTTTTAACAGAGATCTGGAAACATTACATAAACCCCTGTCTGACCAAGCTCAACTGCAAAGAAATACGTGAGTCCTCTTACTCCTCTGCAAAGCAATACATGAGTCCTCTTGCTACTCTAAAAAGAAAGACATGAGTCCTCTTGTTCCTCTACTTAATGGAATCATTAGGAAAGGAGGTCAAACCCCAGGAAACTATTGAGAAATCAAAGTACCTAAAAAATTTATATGAATCTTTTGGTTTCATGTGCATTCACATATCCAAAGGACTGATTTCATCCTGAATCCAAACCAAAGGAGGATCTTATTTCTTTAGATGAAGCCTCCATATCCAAGAAGGATAAGAAGAAGAAGGGTGAAAAGACCAAGTGCCCCTATTGCAAAAGAGGAAACCATCTAGAGAGTGAATGCATGAAGAAAACTATAGATCAAATGGATAAGATTCTTGTACAACACAACATTGCCCTCCCAGAAGGAGCAAAGAAGGCTGATTTTGGAAGCAAGACATATGATCTGTCACGTCCCCGACCCTCTGACCGACGAAGAGGATGCGACTAACACCACAAACAAACAGGCAAACAGCCCCATGAACATGGACAAGGATAAATGCTGAAATTAAAAGCTTAAGCATAATGCATGACAGGATGCAGAATTACTCAACATTCAGCGGAAGCAACACACATACATTTCCAGCATTCAACATGTTCATCATAATTCATTTCACATCAATATAATTGCAGAGATGGAATAGTCAAGGTAACTTATCTTTTGATGAAGAACTTGCCCCACAGCCAACTACGTTGCTGCAACGTTCCACCCAACCATAGGCTAGCATGCTCATCAATCTCTCAGCAACACTGCCACCCCCAAGATGGGCATGATTCCTCAAGGAATAAGGGTCAGTGCAGGCTTACACATAGCCAAGGTTTTCCAACACACGGCCAAACCCACACCATAGGGTTCACCAGGTTGTCAAGGAGCTAGGATAGGATAAATGCCAAGCTGGTGGCCTCAAAACCACTCTTCTCATGCATACCCAGCCTCTAATCCCACTTTTAACAGTCCAAATACCACCCACTGCATACTGCAGCAAACAACCCACTCACGGCTCTGTGATGAAGGAAAAGACAATCAGGGACAGTCCCAAACAAAAGATGAAACACAGCTCAAGCCCACAAGGAAACTCAGAGTTGTTCTTGGCCCTAGCATGGCCAAAACAACTCAGCAACAACACCCAAATGACGTCTACAACCTCAACAACCAAGAAGCAACCCAAAACAGGGTACATCAGCAGCCCAAACTCACAATGAATGATGGAAACATTACACAGTCCATAAAACAGAGACATCGTTGATGGCAAAAAACGGCTCACTAAGAATCCATAGTGGCCAAAAACGTAATTGGGCACCACAACCAAAAAAACGCGGGGAAGACAACAGTCCCAAAACTTAATCAGTGAGCACGACTCACAACATGGGAAAACGACTCCAACAGTCTGTGCATGAGGGAAACTTGCACCAAACTGTAAAACATAGAGGAAAACATATGCACGGGCCACAATCAGTAAGGAAACTTACACACAATCTCTGAGCGTAAAAATGGATCTCCACAGGAAAAATCGTGGGCGATAGTGGCCGAACAGCTCCCAGCTTGATGCGTGAGTAACGACAACGCAGAGCCCACAAATCAACCTGTGAGGAATGTATACAATCACACCATCCACAAATCTGTAGAGGAAAAACTGCGTGGTTAAAACCCAGGAAAATCCTGTGCATGAGAGCGAACAAGACTTCCGTGCCTGCGTGAGGATGAACAGACAGAATGGAGGAATGGGGGAGAATGAATTCGTGGGAGAGTGGAGAGTGTTTCTTCAGCCCCACGCGAGTGAAGAGGAGAGTCCGCTGGTGGAGTGGGCACGTGGGCAAGGATGGACAGTCCTGCCACACCCACCACCACTCAGCAATAACTGCCCCAACTAACAAAACAAGACATTAAGGAGGTTGGATGAGACAAGGGAAGATGGAAAATCAATAAGGTGGTAACACATGGGTTTCCCCCCATAGACTAAGGTTTGACATCCCCCACCCCGTATCCTTTGGAATCATGCCCTTTTCATTTTAACGTTGCACTGTCGTAGCTGGTTGTGGGTTTATTTTAATTGATGTGCGTGTTTACATGATGCCAAACTATAATATGCCAAATAGCACGATATACCATCGGCAACTACCCCTATTGCCGAAACATACACAACCAAATCAATGGTGGGACTTTTTCCTTTAGCTCCTCACCACGATTAATTACATTATATACATCATGCAAACGGGGTCAAAACTGGGGTGTTACATTCCCCTCCCCCTTGGAATAACACCATCCTCGGTGTTCCAATACATAGGAATACATATACAATTGCACATCAAAATTTCAAAATTTTGCAAATCTGTCCCACGTTCAATTATATACTTTGAACGTTCAAAACCAAGCCCCTCTACTTCCATGAACTTCTCTTGCTAGTTCTCAGCTCTCAGCTTATCTCGAAGTCTAGGAACTTTGCGACTGTTTCCCTCTGCATGTTCCCTCATTGGGCAGTCCCGGCGTAATTGTTGTCCTCCGCATTCCCAACATTTCACTGGCTGCTTCATCTTTACCTCCTCAATTTCTTTTGAGCCTTCATGCCTGGACCGTTTCTTATCGGGTCGCTTGGACAAATGTCCCATCATTGATCCACCTTCCTTTCCTTTGCCAATTGCTCCCAGAAGGACTTTCACCTCCCTTTGCAAACCAATAAAGTCCTGCAAAATCTGGTGGTTCATTTCATTCTGCCTTTTCTGTGTCTTCAGCATCTCCCCAAGATTTTCTTGGGTCTTGGCAATCATTTGAAGGAGACTTCCAGCTAGGTCCAACAACTTTTGATCTGCTTCCATGATCAATGTGCACCACCTGGTTTCACTTTTCTCACCTGTGAAATGCACCATTCAAATTCTATCACACCAAGCATAATATAGACGTTAAAATCAGTCAGTTAATTACCCAATTGGCATGACAGTCCAAGCCTCATCAAGGAGAATTTCATATTTTTCATTCCTTCCCAACATGCACATGAGCTCATTCATGTCCATTCTTGGGCAGGGAATCAACTATTCCAGCATTCATAATTAACCTTTAGCAAAAACACACATTCCATGTTCAGTCATACATGCATTCAACAATCTTTTGTTTTCACAATGCATATATATATATATATATATATATAATTAAAAGGGCAAGAGAGAGCAGTAAGAGTTTTTCCCCCCTTTGTTTTGTTCCATCCTAGAACCCACACCACCACTGTGGCTTTTCATGCTCTCAGCCTCTTTCACTTCACCGTGAATGCTGGACCAATCCTTCTTGGTCATGACACTTAATGTCTCTGGTCTATTCCATACCTCTAAACCATGGAGTCTCTCCACATGGTTTGTCTCAACTGCTAGGAACTTCACGGTCTCACTAGCACCTTTTTCATTGCCGTTCATTTCAAGCTTTCCAGGATAGTCACATATCCACATGCACCCCTAGGATGCTCCCGTAGTCCTCACTCCCAGCGATACCTATATCCAAACATTGAATAGATTCACATGTTTAGTTTATTCTCATTGGTTTTATCTCTAGAACAAGAGCTTAAAACATCTTAACCAAATCATATACACATGTATATTCATAAACAAAATAATCCAAAACTTATCTGTATTGTGTGTTTCCTCGTTCGTCCATAGGATCCTGCTTCGCTTTGCAAGCCTTGGGATTGCCTATGGACTTGGATATTAGGTTAGCACGCAGGCTACTTCACAACATCCTTTTATATATATCAAGCACAGTCAAGCCAAGCTAGTTGGGTTTATCAAGCCATCAAGGAGTTGAGAAAGGCTAAATTCTAAGCTGAGCTCATTGCAGAGCTAGGAACACCTACACCAGAACTAGCCTGACTTCTAAGACACCCACACACACCCAACACAAGGAATCAGTCCCTTCTCTGCTACACAGTCCCTCATGCCCTGCATTCCCTTCCAATGCTATTCAGGGGTTATGGAGAAGAATGCCAGCCCTCTAGCTCTGTCTGTGTGGTTTCCAATCACCAGGTTTATTAAGCAAACCAAGCCCCCATCCCTGCTCCCTTTTTATGTTTCATATATACACATGTCTTACCGACATAATCTATACCATCTCACTCATGTTGCTCTCCAAACATGCAGTGCAGATGAGACATTTCCAGAATGTCCAATGGAGTTTCCTTCGAAACCCATTTCCAAGATAAGGGAAAACCTTCCCATGAAGTTTGGCTCCTGCAGGCCATCACACATGATCTTCCTGCAGTGTGTACCCCTGGCACATTCATCAAATAGCCAAACAGTCAATCATTATCTGATAATACAATCCCAATTGATTGTTCCATAACCAAGCAATGACATTGGTAATCAAATTCAATAGGAAATTGCAATTCTGTCTACTACATAAATTAGTTTGCTTCTAACATAATACGAATACCCACTTACAATGCATCCTCCTGACATAATATTATGCAAACCAATAGTGATTAGTAGTCATCAGCAATTTCTTAAATATGAAATTCACAATTCAAATTTAAAAATCCATTATGCACACCAACTATTTTCACAACCATGAGACTCTTCTCATAAGGTTTGGCTCCTTCACATGGTAGATTCTGGCATTGGTCAGGGTCTTACCTCTCACTGCCATGCTCGAAATAATCTACCTAAAACCTGAGCTTCAATCATCCAACACAATCTTATGCAAGCCAATAGTGACTAGTAGTTGTCAGCAATTCCTTAAATCCGAAATTCACAATTCAAATTTAACAACCTATTATGCATACCAACTATTTTTACAACCATGAGACTCTTCTCGTAAGGTTTGGCTCTCTCACATGGTAGATTCTGGAATTGGTCAGGGTCTTACCTCTCACTACCATGCTCGAAATAATCTACCTGAAACCCGAGCTTCAATCAACCAAACACTTGGTAAGTCTTGATGCATATAACCTATTCATTGCTACAACCATCACTGAAGCATTTTCAGAATTTATAAAATTCAAATACTCCCAGCTGTTAGTCACATCAATATTACCAAAACTCATATACTTCATGCAATCATTATCATACTAACATTTGCAAGGCATAGTCACATCATTCATGCAATTAAATGAAATGTTTAGATACTCCATAGTCACATCATTCATAGTCACATCATTCATGCACTCATCTCAATGCATTCATGCAATACATTACAACATTTTCCCTATACTTATGCAATCAGTCACTCACACCCTTCATATGCATCTGTTGAATGCATGACTACAAGATTCATAAAATCTTCTTAATGCATATCCATTCAATGCTACCTTGCATTGATTAAGGAATACTATGCATTCATCATACCATGCATGGCCTAACCATGTCTACTTCATATATGATGCATTACTATAATCAATATCATCAACATATATAGGCATGACACCTTTCTATATGAATGTAGTATAGCATTCAAATATCCACATGGTATGAGGTCTCTTACCTTTACCACTCCATGGAATTTGTCATAAGCAAACTCTTACCTGCATGGGTCGTACTTACACCCTTGACATGACCAATTTAGTTGGTCCTTTGCAGGAGATTACAGAATTTGCTCACCAACTTTTTATCCTAGACTTGTTGCTTTATCCCTTTCTCCGTAGGGTTTTTTGTCACATTTTTCAGCATCAGCAACATATTCAGCTAGGTCCATGTCGTCGTTGGTTTTTCCACTAATGCCAACACCAATGCAATGATTATCATTAGTGTCTCATTATAAATATATGATTCTCAATATTATATGCATGCAAAACATATCCTCATACATTTCAGCTATAAAACTTGGGAAATGTAGTTGTAATTAGCAAGATAGGGTTTAAGGAAAACTTCTCTTTTCAAATCCCACATCCTTGCATGGAATTCCTCTTCCCCATAGCAGCTAGTTAGCCTTCATAGTCCTTGCTACCTCTGAGCATGCAAGTTTTCCAAATTTGTCCATTTGATAGCAGCGGCCGTCATTAGCACTTTTCTCCTCCATGCTTAGATTCTGGTGACTTTCCCTTGTTCCCTACTGGATAAGCTTTCCAACGCCTATCCACATGCTTTATTCCGACCTCGGGTGTGGAAACCAAACCACTTCTAAAAATGAAGGTTTTCACCAGTTTTAGGCAAAACACACAACTGTATTTGGACTGGGTGCCAACTTCAGGCACCTGTAAACCCCACTGAAAAATTGCTGAAAAATCCTGTTGAAAAATAGTTGAAATCTGCTGGAAAATCCTTCTTGAAAACACAAAATTTTCTTTGCAGAATCGGATCTCATTTCGACTATCAGTCCAACGTTTCGGTGATCAAAACAACTATATTTTCCGCTGTATTGGTGATCCGGACAACTAACCCTTTCCGTTGCTCATCGGCGCTTCCGGCTTCATCGGCAATCGAAACAACTAAATTTTTTCGACGTTTCGAGCTGATCCTCCTCTGGCTTCCGACGTATCGGTGGACCAATCCTCTAATTTTCTCCAACATGTCAGCGGTCCAATCCTCTAAATTTTTCTGACGTTTTCTATACTTAGAAAAAATTCTGGAATTTTTCTCTTCTTTCTTCTGCCGCCGCATCGGCTGCTCAACCGACTAACCTTCTCCGGCGTTTCGGTGATCTTTCAGAGATCTTTGCCAAAACTTTCTCTTCTCTTCTGCCGCCGCATCAGAAACCTCATCCTCTTTCTTCCACCGCCATTGCAGCACCTTCATGCTTTTCCATCCACTTCGTCGGCTGAGACTTCCTCTATCTCTCGCCGCCACCAGGGGTCTGTATCTGAGGGTCTTCCGACTAAGTCTTCTGACGATTCGATGGTCTTGACACTTAGAGAATTTTTTTCAAAATATTTCCTCCTTGTCGGCTTACTACACCCAATGCGATCGGCTCTCAACACCTCTTCATTTCCGCCATTGCGGCTCCCCAAAGGACTAAGTTTCGCCAATCAATCTGCTACGGCATACCCTGATCGGTATCAGCAGTCTTTTCTCATCAAAAGTCTAGTGCTCTAGAATTCCGCAACGGTGAGCGCATGAACAAATTTCCATCGGACACGTAGTTGTTTCTCCATATGCAACAGCGGACGCTTGATCAACTATTTCCTGCTGACGGATATCGAACACTTAGAAAATTTTTGAAAATTTTTGTCTCTTCTTCTTTTACGGAACATAGCATCTGTCGACGGTTGGAACCATTAAGCACTACTGCATCGGCGTTTTAGTCTCGTCAACAACCGCAATGGCGGACTGACAAACGCTAAACTCTTCCGCGGTGTCGACGAACCCAACATCTATTTTCTGCCGACGGACCCTAAACACTTCGAAAATTTTCAAAATTTTCCCTCCAACTATCCTCTGTCGGAGGTGCTTCCGTCTAGCTCTTCCACTACATCGGAAGTCTTTCCCACTAAGTGCCCCAATGAGCTAACTGTTCCAACACTTAGGCAAATTTTTTTATTTTGCTTCTTAGTCTTCCACCACATCGACTCCCTTCGCGTTTTCTCCTTTGACGTTATCAAAAGTCCTTCCGCCTAACTGAGCCGACGTATCAGCTGGCTTCAGCTAACACCTTCCAATGATCTCAACACTTAGGAAAATTTCATAAATTTTCCTGTCATCAAATTCTGATCTCTGCTGGGCAGAAACAAGTCCTGCCTCTGTCACATCCCCAACCCTCTGACCGACGAAGAGGACGCGACCAACACCACAAACAAACGGGTAAACAGCCCCATGAACATGGACAAGGATAAATGGTGAAATTAAAAGCTTAAGCATAATGCATAACATGATGCATAATTACCCAACATTCAGCAGAAGCAACACACATACATTTCCAGCATTCAACATGTTCATCATAATTCATTTCACATCAATAGGATTGCAGAGATGGAATAGTCAAGGTAACTTATCTTTTGATGAAGAACTTTCCTCACAACCAGCTACGTCGTTGCAACGTTCCACCCAACCATAGGCCAGCGTGCTCATCAATCTCTCAGCAACACTGCCACCCCTGAGATGGTCATGATTCCTCAAGCTACAAGGGTCATTGCAGACTTACACATAGCCAAGGTTTTCCAAAACACATCCAAACCCACACCATAGGGTTCACCAGGTTGTCAAGGATCTAGGATAGGCTAAATGCCAAGCTGTTGGCCTCAACACCAGTCTTCTCATGCATACCCAGTCTCTAATCCCACTCTCAATAGTCCAAAGACCACCCACTGCATAACGCAGCAAACAACCCACTCACGGCTCTGTGATGAAGGTAAAGACAACCGGGGACCGTCCCAAATAAAAGATGAAACACAGCTCAAGCCCACAAGGCAACTCAGAGTTGTTCTTGGCCCTTGCATGGCCAAAACAACTCAGCAACAACACCCAAATGACGTCTGCAACCTTAGCAACCAAGAAGCAACCCAAACCAGGGTACATCAGCAGCCCAAACTCATAATGAATGATGGCAACATTACACAGTCCACAAAATAGAGACATCGTTGATGGCAAAAAACGGCTCACTAAGAATCCATAGCGGCCAAAAACGTAATTGAGCACCACAACCAACAAAATGTGGGGAAGACAACAGTCCCAAAACATAATCAGTGAGCACGGCTCACAACATGGGAAAACGACTCCAACTGTCTATGCATGAGGGAAACTTGCACCAAACCGCAAAACATAGAGGAAAACATATGCATGGGCCACAATCAGTAAGGAAACTTACACATAGTCCCTGAGCGTAAAAATGGCTCTCCATAGGAAAAATCGTGGGCGATAGTGGCCGAACAGCTCCCAGCTTGCTGCATGAGTAACAACAACACAGAGCCCACAAATCAGCCTATGAGGAACGTATACAACCACACCATCCGCAAATCTGTAGAGGAAAAATTGCGTGGGTAAAACCCAAGAAAATCCTGTGCATGAGAGCGAACAAGACTTACGTGCCTACGTGAGGATGAACAGACATAATGGAGGAATGGGGGAGAATGGAGTCGTGGGAGAGTGGAGAGTGTTTCTTCTGCCCCACGCGAGTGAAGAGGAGAGTCCGCTGGTGGAGTGGGCACGTGGGCAAGGATGGACAGTCCTGCCACACCCACCACCACTCAACAATAACTTCCCCAACTAACAAAACAAGACATTAAGGAGGTTGGATGAGACAAGGGAAGATGGAAAATCAACAAGATGGTAACACATGGGTTTCCCCCCATAGACTAAGGTTTGACATCCCCCACCCCTTATCCTTTGGAATCATGCCCTTTTCATTTTAACGTTGCACTATTGTAGCTGGTTGTGGGTTTATTTTAATTGATGTGTGTGTTCACATGATGCCAAACTATAATGTGCCAAATAGCATGATATACCATCAGCAACTACCCCTATTTCCTAAACATACACAACCAAATCGATGGTGGGGCTTTTGCCTTTATCTCCTCACCATGATTAATTACATTATATACATCATGCAAACGGGGTCAAAACCGGGGTGTTACATGATCATGAGAGATAAGAGAGATTCCATGCATTAAAGGCTACATTTTAAAAATATCAAGCCTTCCTCATAGATCCTAGAGCATCCAACCACATGGTTTCCTCGAAAGAGTCATTTTTTTCATTAAATCTCATTGATGGTCCAAGTATTTTCATGGGAGATGATAGTCAGATCATAGTGGTAGGGAAGGGCCATTTACACATGTTGATGTTTGTTCTCATGATTTAGTTTTTTATTTCGAAGATGAGGACCAAGTGTAACTAGATCTTGAGGTTGAGTATGAAGATCAATTAGATATAGGATCTAGATCTAGGTCATGTTCCTAATACTAGGCCTAAATGGGATCAGAAACTCATTGAAGCCGTTGGGAACAATGTTCGTGATCCATCTAAGAGAAAGAACTAGATCTCAATTTTATATTGAGAACAATGCAATGTGTCATACAAATCCATTATCACTAGAGAGGTGTTATGTTCTCCCAAATAGGTGCTACATGATGGAGGGGTTTGATCCAAAGTCCTACAAATACATTTTCCATGATCTAAAATGGAAGGCTGAAATGAATAAGGTATATGAGTCACTACAATACAATGAGACATTGGACCTTATCTCTCTTCCTCGAGAGAGAAAGGACAAAAGCATAAACAATTCCTTTCCTATTTGGCATCGGAATTGAAGAAGGTAGAGAGGTTCACATGCACTATATCAGGAAACAAGTGAAAAAAAAAACCATCACATTGCTTTAGAGAACTACAGAGGAGAATCTTACAGACATTTTTCACAAAGTATTTTACTCGAGAAATATTTATTCTATCTGGTCTTTGCTTGGTGTGAAAGTATGATTTAGTCTCAATTCACTTCCTACTCATTTTTACGGGGGGTTGTTCCCATGTGGTTTTGCTCATTTCCTTAGTTACATGAAAAATTATTTCTCATTAATGTTGTATGGGTGATGTTTGGTCTCAGTTACTAGGGCCCAGGCGTCCAACTTTGGATTAAGGGGGAGTGTTAGGTTTAGTCAATAATCCTCCTTGCCCACCTTGGTTTATTTTTAGTATTTTTTTATCTTCAGATATAATTATCAATTCATTAGTGCCTAGGTCATATTATTTGGCCTCCTTATCCACTTGATGCACCCTCATGCATCAATTTTGGATCTCTAGAAACAAATCCCTATATTTTAGGAGTCCACACTAAGTTACGAGGGTCCTACCTTCAATTATCTCTCACTGGAGTGGAGTAATACTATGATGACCACCCTCAGTTCACCTTGAGTTAGCCCATATTTCCTCTTTGCATGTTTCTAGGATATATGTGCCCATGTTTGTCTCAAAGTGTTAGTTAACTGAATTATGACTGAGTTAGATGTTTGCACTTGCACTAGTTTCTCTTTAGTGATAATTTTTTCCACTACCAGTCATGTATACAATGATGAATTTGACTTCCTCCTCGCTAATTCAAATTCCTTCTATTGCATCATATTATTGTTATACACATATTAATGTAATATGGCACTAGTTATTGCTACTTTCTTATTGTTTCTTCGATGTTCAATATCCCAATGATTTTAACAAAATTTTCACTACTTTTCACTGCAAATTAGTTTCCTTCATGCTTCTTTCATAGTAAGGTTCAATTCATCCTAGAGATCTTCTGGATAATTTTACACACAAGTACCGTATTTAATATCTATTCTCCAATATTTTCTCTTGAATAAGAAGAGTTATTATATTTATTAGAAAATGAATTTAAACTATTAAATACTAGATGTTTACTATGACTCATTAAATCAAAAGAAGAATGTAAACAACCCAAACACCATAATCATACTATATTCTACAGACCTCCTACAAAAATCCAAATTTCACCATTAGTAGTTTAATCATTCTATTATAGCAATTAGAAAAGATATATGACTGAACTACTATAGCTAACCATGTATTTTCTATTTAAGCCATCAAAACCAACTCTCTACAATGGAAGAATATAGAATTCAAACTAATTGGAACCAAAGGATCTCATCTGTTGGATTAGAGGTAAAATAAATGTGGAATTATCCCATATATGTACGTTTTCTTCATTTTTTATTTTGAAAACAAAGCTTAAAATGTTCAACCATGAAAGAAAAATTGAAGGCCTCAATACGTATAGGTAAGAAATTCCAACTCTCAGCATGCATCACTTCTCATTAATACTATTATAATTTAAAATTTCTAACAATATTTCATGATGTTTGTGTGTATCTTAAAATAATAAGTTTAAACAAGGTCATGAAGATGATTTTTTAGACATGATATTTGAGACAGACAAAGGTTGTAAGAAGTATTAGTAATCATGAGAGATAACAAGAATCCATTTTCAAAATGCCACATTAATTCCACAACTCTGCACATATGGGTTGTGTGCTTGAAAGAAATATCTTTCATGAATCACCATCAACATGTGTGCAAAGTAGTGCATGAAGGGGTACAATAAAATATGTTACTGCATGCTTTATACAAGGAAACCATGTCACTATACTAGTATACACTCTATTGAAATTATTCAACTCTTGAACCATGGATGTTCAATAGTTAAATTTAACATCAATTTAACACAAACTTCTGACTTCAATGTGTAAGAATGTTGAGGAAAAGAAAGAGGAAATTAAGGAAAAAATTGAAGCATACCTCCATAGTGGTAATCAACATAAGTTCGAAGGGTGTTATTGTTTTCCCAAAGATGACAAGCCAAGACTTAAAACAAGGATTTGAAATAAGAAATCCATCACATTTATTTTGAAAGGTAGAGAATCACTAGTTTTCCAATGGTCCAGAAGATGTACATACCTATAGACTTATAGCCTTATGCATTAGTAATTGTTATAACTATTGGGAATATTATTGGCCTCTTGATGAAATCTACAAATATCTTAGTGACGGTTGCTATTGGCAAACGTGCACAACAAAAATAGGGGATTGTAGGTTGTCTTTTTCAAACGGTATAAACAATTCAGACTCCATAGACATCATCATAGACATTAAAGAGTGTACATGTAGCCAATGAGAGCAAAAGAGAAGGAAACCACCTAAAATATCATTTGGTTTTAATACACTATAATCCATTTCTTAAGAGTGTTATTTCTTATCAACTTATAGAGAATTAACTTTTCAAATAAATGTGAGAATAGAAGGGAAAATCAAACTTATGTCAACTTTGACAATCTTCATTTACAAGGATACTTAGCATGCTTTCACCTTCCATTGGGATTCCCATTCAATCAAGTTGTAGTACCAAGGAAAGATAACCTATATCTATCTATGTCTTGGCGATTGGCATAAACAATGCTTAAATGCTAAAGAAAACTAGTGTTACAACCGAGCATGGAAACTGAACAAAATTGACGTGGAAGACCAAAAATATGAATCCTAATAGTACACACCATGTTTGAGGTTTTCCAATAAATACTACCTACATTGTTATTGAAACCCTAGTGGGTGCAATCCAAATTTCAGAGAAAATCCATTTTAACAAGGCTTCAACCTAGAGGTTAAACAATTTTCTCTTCCATGAGTGATTGCCAATGAAATGTTTGAAAAAATAACAAACCACAACATCAATTTTCAAGGCTAGAACCTTGCATAGAAAAATATTTTTATTATGTTTTTATTGTCTAAAAAATAGTGTGAAATGCCTAGGAAATTCATCACATCATGCTATGGTGAGCTAGTAAAATCATGTTACCGTAACACATGATTAATTACATAATATGGGAAGTTTCAACACAAGAACTGTTTTCTTGTTCAAAATACAATTTCAGAAATGTAAACATGTTGATTAAGAGATATTTATTTCTTTATTAAAAAAACTAAGTGAAAGTACATGCCCTTAATTAGGCTCATAAGTTAAGACTATTACTAGCACATGACTAGCTTATATGTTGGAATATATTATATTCCTTGGAAGGTAGTAATGTCTTTGTATCATGTCGGAATTTGTCCACAACCTTATGTAAAAGAGTAATACATTATATACCATATTTATTATGGTAAAGTATACTCTTGATATCCAGTGTTGGATAAAGAGATGTTATTTTGGAGAATTATATTATCCCACATGCAATATGTGAGAGTAATTCATCCACATCTTTGGGTATATGGTAAGTTCAAGGGAGTATTTTTTTAAATATCATAATATCATCTCATGACACATCTTAAATGTTCTGGAGACATATCTTGTCTATCGTATTGGGAATAGTGCTCTCTTTGTAAGATTTTAGGAGATTTATGGAGATAATAGAAGCAACTTTCACATGGAACTATCCCAATTGGGTGAACCATGTATATCTGGCGTACCCTTGCCTTTTTTTCTCTTTTTGGTTCTTATGTTTGATATGTTTATGGTTTCTTAGATAGATATATAGTGTAGTTGATCTAATATTCTAACATGGTATCATAGCATAGGTTACTATGATCTTGTATCTTCTTTGAATTTAACCAATAATTGTTATCTTTATATTTGTTATCTGGGCACTCACTATGTTTTGCATATTTTCTTTCTCATCCTGTATCCATTAGACTTCTTCTCATATCTGGGAATTATTCTATTTTTTTGTAGATTTCTTTTCTAATATTGCAACCATTAAGCTTGTCTTCAGATTTGGACATGATTCTAGTTGTTTGAGATTTTTTTTAAAGCCTAACCCTTTGTTGTGTCAATTTTTGCATAAAATTTTCAAGGATTTGATGATTGTTTTTCTGTAGATCTATATGAAAATTATGAGTAATATTAAACGGTTTATGGTCATTACAAATTTTCAGCTCAAACCCGTTGATCTAAATTAAAAATAAAATAGAATTTGGTAGGAACTTTTTAGTTTACTCATTATTTTCCAAGCTTGCCTATATTTTGCATTACGGTCTGTATTTCTTGTCAAAATTTATATCATTATGACTTTAGTACCTAGATCTCCCAGATGAGCCCAAAGGCGATCTTAAAGGAGATAATAATTGCCAGGTAGGCCTGCGTTTCCCTGGTGGAAATAGGGTAATGAGAATGTTTCTGAAAACTGATCCATTACAGTTGCTTCGGTCATTTCATTGCTCTCAAGTCAAAGAAGATGCAGATAGATTTCGTTTTACACTGGTACATGCGGTTCCTGGCTCATCGCTTGGAACATTACGTTATGATACCAACTTAACCTTATCAAATTATGGACTTTCAAATTCACTCATTTCCATTATTTGGCAATGAAATTTGGATCCAAAAATGTTGGATGTAACCATAAACATTGCATTAGTCTAATCAGTTTTCATTTTTTCAAGTTATAAGCAAGTATGCATTTGAATAAGTCTGATTAGTTTTCATTTTTTCAACTTATAAGCAAGTCTGCATCTGCATTAGTCTGATATGTTTTCATTTTTTCAACTTATAAGCAAGTCTGCATCATGGATTTAGAGATTTTTTAATTTATATCCAAACCATTTAGATTTATATCCAAACCATTTATATTTAGAATTTTGGATGTAACCATAAACATTGGTGATCAAATTTCATTTTTTCTATTTATAAGCAACTATGCTTCATGGATTTATAGATTTTTTAATCTATATCCGAACCATTTATATTTGTATTTAGATATGTTGTATTTATAATATCAATTATTTCCATGTTTAATTGATTAATAGGGAGGAGTAATTAATTGATTATTAGGGAGGATTTTCAATACATCACGATCATATGACTAACTTATTTCAGGTTTTTTTTTAGGATTTTAAGATTATTTAAGTCTTTTTTAGTATTAAAAAAGTTTACATTATTCATTTTAAAGGAAAAACAACTTTTTATATTACTTCATATGAATTTCAAACCAGGACTGTCAGTCTTTGCTTCCCATTTTCGTTTTGTAGGACTGTCAGTATCTGCAATCAAATCATCATTATCAGGCATATGAGAATCAACAAACTCATTAGTCTCTCCACTTACAATCAATAGATTTGGTGGTGAAGAAGAATCTCCAACTTCAATTGCTACTAAAGGCTCTTCTTGGAAGTGAACACTTCTTTCAATGAAAGCTTTGTTAGTGCTCAAGTTGATCAGCTTGTACCCTTTTGAATCTTCAGAATACCCAACACATAGGCACTCTTGGCTTTGGGGCTGCAAAGCCTTTCTCTTTTCAGTTGGAATTCTAGTCGAAGCCTTTGAGCCAAAAATCCTGAAATGGGTCACATTTGGCTTGTTCCCACTCCAAGCTTCGAAAGGATTCATACCATGAATATGCTTATGAGGCACCCTATTATGGATGTAGGATGCACAATTTATAGCTTCGGCTCAAAACTTTGGTGGCAAAGTCTTAGCCTCCATCATGCAAGTTGTCATCTCCTTCAATGACATGTTCTTTCTCTCAGCAACACCATTTTGTTGTGGTGTGTAAGGGATTGAATGCTACATATAAATACCTACATATTTACAATACTCAATGAAATTCAACTTGGCATACTCACCACCATTGTCAGATCTGAGGATCTTGAGTTTCCTCCAAGACTGGTTTTCAACCAAGGCTTAAAAGACTTTGAAGAGGTCAAAAACTTCAGACTTATGCTTTAGGAAGTAAACCCAACAATACCTGGAAAGGTCATCTATGAAGGTCAATGCATATTTGGATTAACTCATGGACATATGAGGAAATGGACCAGAAATGTCATTGTGGATCAACTCAAGAGGTGTAGAGGTTCTCTCATGACTAGCTCTCTCAAATTTGTGCTTTGGTTGTTTTCCTAGGATACAAACTTGACAGAATCCCTTGGAAAACTTGATATTTGGTAACCCTATGACCATATATTTTTCACTCAAATCAGAAAGATACTTGAAGTTAAGATGGCCAAGTATTTCATGCCAAATCTTGCTTGCCTCATTAGCATGAGTCAGAAGAGCAGTGGGGTTTGAGTAGGGTAGAAAATGGGAAAATGTGTATACATTCAAAGTGTGATCGACAACACCTTTTGCTATGACTTTACCATTCGAAATATCAGTGATTTCAACATCATTAGGGGAGAAGATGACCTTCTTTGGAGACTCAGTGTGAGTCATTTGATACACTAACAAGAGAATAGAGTCATGACTTGGAACATACAACACATTATTGAACTTACCATGGTCAAGATCAATCCTTCCTTAACCCAAATTGTCAGTGAGAGAGTCATCTCCCAAAACTATTGGTGGACCTTTTGATATTTCAAGAGAGGAGAATGCATCTTTTGTCAAAACCATATGTCTAGAAGCTCCAAAGTCTATGATGAAGCTAGGTGAGCTTGATGTGACAGGAACCAAAGCATGTACTCTCTCCCTATCCTCTGAATTTGATCCTCCTTCCCTCTTCTTTGAGCAATCAGGAAGGGAGATTTTATTCTTCTCCAGGAGTTGGGTCAACATGTCAATTTGATTCTTCATACAAGAGCTCTCAGGATGATAGCCCTTACTGCAATATGCACACTTGCTCATTTCTCCTTTGTTCTTCTTCTTCTAGAAGTTATTCTTGGAACCTTGGGGCTCCTCTTGAGAATTGCTCTTGTCTCTCTTTTGCTCAGGTGGCTTCTTAGATTTTTTCTTGATTTTTGAATCAACCCTTGAATCTATAGTAACCAAAGCTTGGTCTTTGGAAGGTTTTATGGCACCCATCATCACCAACTAATCTTGTTCCTCTATGATGGATTCCATGAACTCTGCAAGCTTAGGCATATTCCAAGCTCGATTTGTCAACTTGGTGGCATGGAAGGCCAAAAAAAACACTGAATAGTCAAGTCCAAGCTTCAAGAGTATGGATAAAACTAGTTTCTCTTCCTTCTTTTCGATGCCACACTCTTTTAGCTGCAAAACAAGGGATTTAAACTTGGAAAAATAGAGTTTCAAGGATTCAAATCTACTAGGACTCAAGGAGATCAGCTCATTCTCAATTTGATGTCTTCTCATCTCATCTGTCTTACCAAAAATATATACAAGCTTCTCCCACACTTCATTAGGTGATGTCAATCCATCAAGATGGAAGAGGAGGATGTGACCTCATCCCTCCTGTTGTGCCATTTGATTTTCTTTGCAGTTGCATTGGGCTCTGCCTTAGTTGCCATAGTAACCTTGCAGAGACCTTTCACTCTCAATAATATCTCCATCTCATCTTTCCACTCAAAGAAATTTAATGGAGTAAAGATGATCTCTAAAGATTGGTCCATAGCTCAGAAATTGTGCCCTTCAGTCAGCAGAATATGCTCCCAGTCAATATGTCGAACTTGCAATAGCAATATCGAAGGAGAGAAATTGATCTACAAAGGATTTGATACCATGTGGACTTTCAAATTCTGGACTTTATGATACCAACTTAACCTTCTCAGATTCTGGACTTTCAAATTCACTCATTTCCATGATCTGGAAATGACATTTGGATCCAAGAACATTGCAGTGGACTTTCAAATTGGCAAAAATCTCTTCCAATTGGCCAAAATCAATGTGAATATCCACGATATATCTATGTTTCTTATTTAATGGTCCTTATTATTCTAGCACTTTATGAACATGGTGATTTCGAGACTCGAATCAACAACAATTGAGGATTCATGTCGACACTTCAATGTTTCAAGAGTCTGTAAGTAGTATTGTTATTATCGAATACAATTAACCATAGTCAATTTGAACTAGATGAAGAGAAAATAAACCTGTCACTGGTGGGATCTAATCCAAAGGCATAATTCACTTTGTTAAGAATGCGTCATTTATCAACCAAAAAAACAAATATTCTAAATTTTCAAATAGCTATCATTGCCACGAAGTATTTAGTTTCAATAAAGTTATCTTTGAAAGGAGGTTTTGCCACAATCTTGATAAACAAGTTAAGTGGTTTGGGTTGTCGAGTGCTCTAGACTTCAAAAGTTTCTCTACAAGATTTTTATATATCTGTTTTTATAGTTTTTTTGGGATCGTTATATTGGTAAGAACTCAGAGAAAAAAATATAGTTGGGCAATTTATGAAAGGAATAAAAATAACTCAGAAATCTAGCAATCTATATACTTAAGAATAGTTTACAAATATTAAGTAATAGTGCATAGCACTGCAAAAATTAAATAATTAAGAAATAATTTAGTATGAAGTACTTTTTATAAACAAGACATAAAACAAGAAGTAAAACATAACCAATGGAGACATGTCCTATTTTCAAGTGTATACGATTTTACGATTTTAAGAATATTTCAAGATTTTTTAGTATTTTAAGAATATTTTAGGATTTTCAATCGTTTATTTTAGGATTTTAAGAATATTTCAGTGTTTTTTAGTATTAAAAAAATTTACATTATTCATTTTAAAGGAAAAACAACTTTTCAAATTACTTCTTAAGAATTTTAATTTACATATAATATATTTATAATAAAATCATCTTTTCTCTTTAAAATAAAATCATCCATACTCCCATACTTCTTAATAAAGATAAACTTCACCCAAAACTAATTTCAATTTACAATCAATTTATAGATAGTGTATTTATAGTAAAGACATACCTATTGAATAAACAAGAAAAGATGAGTGTCCATCCATGGATTGGATAGCTAAATATATCATGGAAATGAAGGATCAAGGATGCACTAGAATTGCTTGCATGGGTATGAAATTGTTTGAAACACTAGAATTGCTTCCATGGGTATGCAATTGTTTGAAATGCATATCATGGATGGTGGACCTCATAAACTTCCTATATTGAAAGAAAACTTATATCTAAAGAATATGGATAATTACACCCCACTTGGAGCAGCAAGATAATAACCCTATTCACCTATTGATTGGATGGATGGATGCAAAGCCAAGATTACAATTCATGGACGAAAACGTTATTTTTTCTTATGTTATAAATCCTTTTTTTATTGATATTGTCCAACCATGTGACCAACAACAATCATAAGACACTTCATTCACTTGACCCTACCACCAGTGAAAGAGCAGAGTGTTCACTTGGACCTCATAAGCTTCCTATACTCAAAGAAAAATTATATCTAAAGAAGATGGTCGATTACACCCCACTTGGAGTACCATGAGAAGAACCTTAAGATTCACACTTGTTGTCTTTGAAAGGAGGTTTTGCCACAATCTTGATAAACAAGTTAATTGGTTTGTTTTGTGGAGTGCTCTAGACTTCAAAAGTTGGTCTACAAGATTTTTATGTCTATGTATATAGTTTATTTTGGGTGATTGTTATGTTGGTAGGAACTCGGAGAAAAAAATATAGTTGGGCAATTTATGAAAGGAGTAAAGATAACTTAGAAGTCTAGGAATCTATATATTTAATAATAGTTTACACATATTAAGTAATAGTCCATAGCACTGCAAAAATTAAATAATTAGGTAGTAATTTATTATGAAGTACTTTTTATAAAAAAGGCATAAGACAAGAAGTAAAAATTCAAGACCATTCCCTTTCCTTATTGATCAACCTTGAAATTTTCCCTGTCTATAAGGTAGTTTCTTGAAAATTGTGTAAAAGAGTTAGTGAACCATTGAATCTAATTTAGGTTCATTACAGTGGTATCATATCACTTTTCTCTACTCTTGTGGAAATTAATATCATTTAGAAGAAAATTGCATCCATGTCCTAGTATGATGATGATTCCTATGAGTTGTATGGTGGACGCTACGATGAGCAGTATGAAGAGTATTGTAGACATTATGATGAACAAATATCCAAGAGTTACCTTCTACAAGTATCTCCCATCATATCACATTTGGTAGAATATATGATGGTTATTCCTATAGCCATATGTATGAAGAGGAAATTAGGACTTATTCTTCAAGGTCTAAAATGGAGAAAGTAAGAAAAATAATCCGTTTAGTATCTCTTGGAGTGCTAGAAATTGAGTGAAAGATATTGGAAGATACTATCCTTCAAGGATTTTTTTGAACTTCATAATACAGGTCTATTCAAAGATCCCTACAAAAATAAAAATAAAGAGAAGGTTGGACATATGGTTGATGAGGTGTGAAAAGAGATGAATCCTATGTTATTGTAAGAAGAAACCCAAATATATGTTGGTAGTAGAAAAACTAAGGAAGATAATGTTGGAAAGGGTAGTAAGACATATTTTGTACCTTTTTCCTAACGGTTGACGCTAGGTTTCTTCTTCTTCTGTAATTCTCTTTTGATTCCAATCTCCATTACCCGCAATAAATATTTTCCCTTAGTCAAAGTATCTTCTACTATTCTACATGATGAGATATGAACATATAATGATTGCATTCAAATCAAAGTACAACCTAAAACCATATAAAAAACATTAGAAGCATAAATATAGACATTGAAGGAAGGCAAAAAATTATTTATTAACAGAGATCTGGAAACATTACATAAACCCTTGTTTGACAAAGCTCAACTGCAAAGAAATACTTGAGTCCTCTTGCTCCTCTGCAAAGAAATACATGAGTCCTCTTTCTACTCTGAAAAGAAATACATGAGTCCTCTTATTCCTCTAATTAATGGTATCATTAGGAAAGGAGGTCAAACCCCAGGAAGCTATTAAGAAATCAAAGTACCTAAAAAATTTATATGAACCTTTTGGTTTCATGTGCATTCACATATCCAAAGGATTGATTTCATCTCGATTGATTGAAGACACCAAGGGAGGTCTAGGTGAAGCTCAAATATTTATTTCAAAAGAAAGATGAGTTGGGAGGACACATTATACAGAATGAACTGATTTCCCTTCAACCCAAAATTTTTGAAACCATCCAGAAGTTTTCACTAAATTCAAGTCTTTGGTAATGCAGTGAAAGCAATATGGAATTGAAAAGAAGGATGAGTAGTCGATGCTCTCCATTATGAGTAATCTTGGACCTGAATTTTTTTTTTCCACTTTCCACTCCGAGATATTGACAACTCCAAACCAGTGAATTACTTCACTTGACGCATTCACTGAATCCTTGATCCAAGAATGAGATAAACTGATCCAAATGGGAGCCTTGAAACCTTCCATGAATCAATCTCTTTTGGATGAGGAGCCAAAGAATTTGAATGCTAAAGGGAAGAAAAAGGGAAAGGACATGATAAATCCTAAATCCAAACCAAAGGAGGATCTTATTTCTTTAGATGAAGCCTTCATATCCAAGAAGGATAAGCAGAAGAAGGGTGAAATACCAAGCACCCCTATTGCAAAAGAGGAAACCATCAAGAGAGTGAATGCATGAAGAAAACTATAGATCAAATGGCTAAGATTCTTGTACAACACAACATTGCCCTCATAGAAGGAGCAAATAATACTGATTCTAGAAGCAAGATAGATGATCATGAGAGATAAGAGAGATTCCATGCATTAAAGGCTATATTTTAAAAATGTCAATCCTTCCTCATAGATCCTGGAGCATCCAACCACATGGTTTCCTCCAAAGAGTCATTTTCTTTATTAAATCTCATTGATGGTTCAAATATTTTCAAGGGATATGATAGTCAGATCACAGTGGTAGGGAAGGGCACATTACAATTTGAACATCAAGTGGTAAAAAAATTTCTATATGTACCTTATTTAGTAGAAAAATTGTTATATGTTTACCTAGTGACACACACTAGTTCACTAAAGATAGTTTTTTTTTGACCTGACACAGTTGATATCTCACATATCTCTACCGAGGAGCTCATAGCTAAAGGTCTTGAAAATCATTCCTCCAAGGCATATGATTTCTCACACTTTTTTCCATAGTCATATCAAAGTGTCAAATTTAAGAAATATGCAGTGCAAGATCTGTAGCGAGTTAGAGAGGAAGATAAAAATGTTCTACCTAAACCATTTACACATGTTGATGTTTGTTCTCATGATTTAGTTTTTGATTTTGAAGATGAGGACCAAGAGTAACTATATCTTGAGGTTGAGTATGAATATCAATTAGATCTAGATCTAGATCTAGATCATTTTCCTAATACTAGGCCTAAATGGGATCAGAAACTCATTGAAGCTGCTGGGAACAATGTTCGCGATCCATCTAAGATAAAGAGAACCAGATCTCAATTTTATGTTGAGAACAATGCACCATGTCATACAAATCCATAATACCTAGAGAGGTGTTATGTTCTCCCAAAGAGGTGCTACATGATGGTGGGGTTTGATCCAAAGTCCTACAAATACATTTTCCATGATCTAAAATTCAAGGCTGAAATGAATAAGGTATATGAGTCACTACAAAACAATGAGACATTGGTCCTTATCTCTCTTCCTCAAGAGAGAAAAGACAAAAGCGTAAACAATTCCTTTCCTATTTGGCATCCGAATAGAAGAAGGTAGAGAGGTTCACATGCACTATATCACGAAACAAGTGAAAAAAAGGACCATCACACTACTTTAGAGAACTACAGAGGAGAATCTTACAGACATTTTTCACAAAGTATTTTATTCGAGAGATATTTTTCTATCTGGTCTTTACTTGGTGTGAAGGCATGATTTAGTTTCAATTCACTTCCTACTCATTTTTACAGGGGGTTGTTCCCATGTGTTTTTGCTCGTTTCCTTAGTTACATGAAAAATTATTTCTCATTAATGTTGTATGGGTGACCTTTGGTCTCAGTTACTAGGGCCCAGGAATCCTACTTTGGATTAAGGGGGAGTGTTAGGTTTAGTTAGTTATGCTCCTTGCCCACCTTGGTTTATTTTTAGTATTTTTCTATCTTTGGATATAATTATCAGTTCATTAGTTCCTAGGTCATATTATTTGGCCTCCTTAGCCACTTGATTCACCCTCATGCATCAATTTTGGATCTCTAGAAACAAATCCCTATATTTTAGGAGTCCACACTAAGTTACGAGGGTCCTATCTTCAATTATCTCTCACTTGAGTGGAGTAATACTATGATGACCACCCTTAGTTCACCTTGAGTTAGCCCATATTCCCTCTTTGCATGTTTCTAGCATATATGTGCCCATGTTTGTCTCACAGTGTCAGTTAACTGAACTATGACTGATTTAGATGTTTGCAGTTGCACTAGTTTCTCTTCAGTGATAATTTGTCCACTTCCATTCATGTATACAATGATGAATTTGAATTCCTCTTCGCTAATTCAAATTCCTTCTATTGCATCATATTATTGTTATACACATATTAATGTAATATGGCACTAGTTATTTCTACTTTCTTATTTTTTCTTCGATGTTCAATATCCCAATGATTTTAACAAAATTTATACTACTTTTCACTGCAAATTAGTTTCCTTCATGCTTCCTTCATAGTAAGGTTCAATCCATCCTAGAGATCTTCTGGATAATTTTACACACAAGTACCGTATTTAATATATATTCTCCAATAAGTTCTCTTAAATAAGAAGAGTTATTATATTTATTAGAAACTGAATTTAAACTATTAAATACTAGATGTTTACTATGACTCATTAAATCCAAAAAAGAAAATGTAATCAATCCAAACACCATAATCACACTATATTCTACAGACCTCCTACAAAAACCCAAATTTCACCATTAGTAGTTTAATCATTCTATTATAGAAATTAGAAAAGATATATGACTGAACTACTGTAGCTAACCATGTATTTTCTATTTAAGCAATCAAAACCAACTCTCTACAATGGAATAATATAGAATTCAAACTAATTGCAACCAAAGGATCTCATATGTTGGATTAGAAGTAAAATAAATGTAGAATTATCCCATATATACGTGTTCTTCATTTTTTATTTTGAAAACAAAGCTTAAAATGTTCAACCATGAAAGAAAAATGGAAGGCCTCAATACGTGTAGGTAGGAAATTCCAACTCTCAGCATGCATGACTTCTCATTAATACTATTATAATTTAAAATTTCTAACAATATTTCATGATGTTTGTGTGTACATTAAAATAACAAGTTTAAACAAGGTCGGTAAGATGATTTGTTAGACATGATATTTGAAAGAGACAAAGGTTGTAAGAAGTATTAGTAATCATGAGAGATAACAAGAATCCATTTTCAAAATGCCACATTAATTCCACAACTCTACACATATGGGTTGTGTTCTTGAAAGAAATATCTCTCATGAATCACCATCAACATGTGTGCAAAGTAGTGCATGAAGGGGTACAATAAAATATGTTGCTGCATGCTTTATATAAGGACAACCATGTCACTATACTAGTATACACTCTACTGAAATTATTCAACTTTTGAACCATGGATGTTCAATAGTTAAATTTCACATCAATTTAACACAAACTTCTGACTTCAATGTGTAAGAATGTTGAGGAAAAGAAAGAGGAAATGAAGGAAAAAATTGAAGCATACCTCCATAGTGGTAATCAACTTAAGTTCGAAGGGTGTTATGGGTTTTCCCAAAGATGAGAAACCAAGACTTAAAACAAGGATTTGATATAAGAAATCCATCACATTTATTTTGAAAGGTAGAGAATCACTAGTTTTCCAATGCTCTAGAAGATGTACATACTTATAGACTTATAGCCTTATGCCTTAGTTATTGTTATAACTATTGGGAATATTATTGACCTCTTGATGAAATCTACAAATATCTTAGTGATGGTTGGTATTGGCAAGTGTGCACAACAAAAATAGGGGATTGTAGGTTGTCTCTTTCAAACGGTGTAAACAATTAAGTCTCCATAGACATCATCGTAGACATTAAAGAGTGTACATGTAGCCAATGAGAGCAAAAGAGAGGGAAAACACCTAAAATATGATTTGGTTTTAATACACTATAATCAATTTCTTGAGAGTGTTATTTCTTATCAACTAATAGAGAATTGACTTTTCAAATAAATGTTAGAATAGAAGGGAAAATAAAACTTATGTCAACTTTGATAATCTTCATTTACAAGGATACTTAGCATGCTTTCACTTTCCATTGGGATTCCCATTCAATCAAGTTGTAGTACCAAGAAAAGATAACCTATATCTATCCATGTCTTGGAGATTGGCATAAACAATGCTTAAATGCTAAAGAAAACTAGTGTTACAACCGAGCATGGAAACTGAACAAAATTGACATGGAAGACCAAAAATATGAATCCTAATAGTACACGCCATGTTTCAGGTTTTCCAATAAATACTACCTGCATTGTTATTGAAAACCTAGTGGGTGCAATCCAAATTTAAGAGAAAATCCTATTTAACAAGGCTTCAACCTAGAGGTTAAACAATTTTCTCTTCCATGAGCGATTGACAATGAAATGTTTGAAAAAATAACAAACCACAACTTAAATTTTAAGGCTAGAACCTTGCATAGAAAAATCTTTTTATTATGTTTTTATCGTCTAAAAAATAGTGTGAAATGCCTAGGAAATTCATCACATGATCATGCTATGGTGAGCTAGTAAAATCATGTTACCGTAACACATGATTAATTACATAAATATGGGTAGTTTCAACACAAGAACTATTTTCTTGTTCAAAATACAATTTCAGAAATGTGAACATGTTGATTAAGAGATATTTATTTGTTTATAAAAAAAATTAAGTGAACGTACATGCCCTTAATTAGGCTCATAAGTTAATACTATTACTAGCACATGACTAACTTATATGTTGGAATATATTATATTCCTTGGAAGGTAATAATGTCTTTGTATTATGCTGGAAGTTGTCCACAACCTTATGTAAAAGAGTAATACATTATATCCCATATTTATTATGGTAAAGTATACTCTTGATATCCAGTGTTGGATAAAGAGATGTTATTTTGGAGAATTATATTATCCCACATGCAATATGTGAGAGTAATTCATCCACATCTTTGGGTATATGGTAAGGTCAAGGGAATCTTTTTTTAAATATCATAATATCATCTCATGACACATCTTAAATGTTTTGGAGACATATCTTATCTATCGTATTGGGAATAGTGCTCTCTTTGTAAGATTTTAGGAGTCACATGGAACTATCCCAATTGGGTGAACCACGTATATCCGACGTACCCTTGCCTCTTTTCTCTTTTTGGTTCTTATGTTTGATATGTTTATGGTTTCTTAGAGAGATAGATAGTGTAGTTGATCTAGTATTCTAACATGGTATCATAGCGTAGGTTACTATGATCTTGTATCTTCTTTGAATTTAACCAATAATTAATATCTTTATATTTGCTATCTGGGCACTCACTATGTTTTGCATATTTTCTTTCTCATCCAGTATGATCCATTAGAATTCTTTTCATATATGGGAATTATTCTATTTTTTTGTAGATTTCTTTTCTAATATGGTAACCATTAAGCTTCTCTTCAAATTTGACATGATTCTCGTTGTTTGATATTTTTTTTAAAGACTAACCCTTTGTTGTGTCGATTTTTGCATAAAATTTTCAAGGATTTTTTGATTGTTTTTCTGTAGATCTATATGAAAATTTTGAGTAATATTAATCGGTTTATGGTCATTACAAATTTTCAGCTCCAACCCGTTGATATAAATTAAAAATAAAATAAAATTTGGTAGGAACTTTTTAGTTTACTCATTATTTTCCTAGCTTGCCTATATTTTACATTACGGTATGCATTTCTTTTCAAAATTTATATCATTATGACTTCAGTACCTAGATCTCCCAGATGAGCCCAAAGGCGATCTTAAAGGAGATAATATTTGTCAAGTAGGCCTGCGTTTCCTTGGTGGCAATAGGGTAATGAGAATGTTTCTGAAAAGTGATCCATTATAGTTGCTTCGGTCATTTCATTGCTCTCAAGTCAAAGAAGATGCAGATGGATTTCGTTTTACGCTGGTACATGTGGTTCCTGGCTCATCGCTTGGAACGTTACGTTATGATACCAACTTAACCTTCTCAAATTCTGGACTTTCAAATTCACTCATTTCCATGATTTGGCAATGACATTTGGATCCAAGAATCTTGGATGTAACCATAAACATTGGTGATCAATTTTCATTTTTCCTATTTATAAGCAACTATGCTTCATGGATTTATAGATTTTTTAATCTATATCCAAACCATTTATATTTGTATTTAGATATGTTGTATTTATAATATCAATTATTTCCATGTTTAATTGATTAATAGGGAGGATTAATTGATTATTAAGGAGGATTTTCAATATATCACCATCATATGACTAACTTCTTTAAATTTTTTTTTTAGTATTTTAAGATTATTTAAGTCTTTTTTAGTATTAAAAAGTTTACATTATTCATTTTAAAGGAAAAACAACTTTTTATATTACTTCATATGAATTTCAATTTACATATAATGTATTTATAATAAAATCATCGATACTCCCATACTTCTTATTAAACATAAACTTCACCGAAAAATAATTTCAATTTACAATCAATTTACAGATAGTGTATTTATAGTAAAATCATCTTTTCTCCTTAAAATAAAATCATCCATACTTCCTAATAGACATGAACTTCACCCAAAAATAATTTCAAATGCAAGTATACTCCTTAGTAGACATAAAATTCCTGAATGGAATCGTATAATGTTCTAACTTTCCATGAATCACAATAATACTTTCTTATCTAACCACATATAATATTGTAACTTCGAAGAATCACAATAATAATTCCTTATATGAAACTCAATGACCTCTCAATAATGGTAGTAAATTTCCTTATATGAAACTCAATAACATCATTTATGAAATTAAATGACCAAAGAAAGTTAATAACCTATTATATAAAATTCAATAACCTCTTAAAGAAGGTAGTAAATTTCCTTATATGAAACCTAATGACATCTCAGAGAATGTTATATGAAACACAATGACCTCGTAGAGAAAGTAGTAAATTTTCTAGAAATGCTCTCTTATATGAAACTCTCTGACTTCGCAGAGAACATAGTAGAAATGCTCTCTTATATGAAACCTAGGGACCTTGCAGAGAAAGAAGAAGATTTGTGTACCAATGATCTAAAGTGAGAATACCATACGAACCATACTTTAATGCGTTGGGAACAAAAGAGGAAAGAAAGTAAAAGGAATAGAAAAAGGAAACGAGGAGAAAATTAAAAACATCCATAAATCCAGGAAAGGAAGGTCACTAAGAAAATAAAGAAAGTTTAGAGGGAACGGTTTATAAAAAGAAGAAAATAATTCTAGTAAGAAAATTAGGAAACAAGAGGCTCAATTTCCAAAATAAGAAAATCATGGAAGTTGGAGGGCAAAAAAGTAAGGGAGACAAGAAGGCAAGTTCCTATTGAATTGATGAGGGTGCATTGGTTAAGAAAAGGACACATCATGAGAAAATACAGTCATGAAGCTTAATGTCTCCATAAAATAATGATAATACATTATTATAGGGGATTTTAATAATTTTGGATTCAAATTGAGAGCATTGTGCTAGTCAGACTTGGGAGAAGCGTCCCTAGTCAAGATGTGATATGTGCCCTTGATTTCATTGAGAGGAGGAAAGAACCAAGATTTCATAATTGAGTTTTATTGCAGGTTATTGATCATATAAAAGACTATTCCATCTGATTGAACAAGCCGTATATCCAAATTCTTCATTTCTGTGGAAATTGAACCCAAGAGATAGAACAATTACACTCATAAAATTGCTAATCAAACATGCAAAATTAACATCAAAGGAGACTGAAATTGGAGAATAAAACTAATCTATATTGAATAAGTGTACAATATCCAACCTTGTGTTAGTAATAGGCTGCTGCAATATATAATTACATGAGAGATTCGAATGCATAAGGATGCCATTTGAAAAGGTCAAAAAGTAGGCTTACTAAATCTAGTCAAATCCCCCTCCAAATCCACACAAATTCTTATGAATTGGATAAGTCAAGTAGGCAAGATAATGATGGATGGAAAGAAAAATCATACATTCTTTTGTTAGGACAAAAGGAGGGAGGACGATGTGGGAAAAAAATAATTCAACTACACCTAGTCAAGCTTTTCCTTTTGCCTTAATTCTCAATAAAACAGGCAGCTTTTCAGAAAAACAAATATGCACTTTGGAGGATCTGGAATAAAGAAGACATGATAGATATGGTTTCTAGGAGGTTTCCCAAGCACTCTGTGACTCAGTTTTAGCAAGTGTTGACTTCTATGACATGTATAAGGAAACTAGCATAGAGTGGAATCTAGGAGACTAGGTAATAAGACAAAAATGATTTAATTAATGTCTAAGGTAGGTAACTATGGGTTGATTATTCTAACACGCCCCCTTAAGCCTGACTTTATGATTAAATATCAAAAGAATATAGGGCCTAGAAACAAGGCTTAGTCACCCTTTATATACTGCTTGTCCATACAACCAAGGAAAGAGGCAAAAACCCAGTGGGAAAATCCTCCCTTGAACATGGACAAGAAAACAAAATTTGAAAATCTTGTCATCAATCATGCTTCACAGCATGATAAAAAATCCCCAATAGTGATTTGATATTGCTGAATGTCTTCTCACAAAAAACTTTGGTGAAGATGTCTGCTTCTTGTTCTGAAGATGCACAGAAGAGTAGATGAATGGTGTCATCATGCACAAGCTATCAGATGTAGTGCATATGGATCTCAATGTGTTTGGTTCACTGTCCCTGAAATGGATCATTGTGGATTTGAATGGTGCTCTGATTATCACAATAGATAATAGTTGAAAACTTTGATTCAAAGCCATATTCTCCAAGTATTCCCTGCAACCACAAACATTGAGTTGCTGCATTTACAACTCCTCTGTACTCTACTTCTGTATATGAGAGTGCTATGGCACTTTGCTTCTTGCTTGACTAGCTGATTGGTCCTTCTGCAAGCATGAACACATATCCTGATTCTGACTTTCAATATTTGTTGTCACCTTCCCAATCACTGCCAGTAAACCCAATCAAATCAAGATCATATTTTGCTTTGTGGAAGATCCCATGAGTTCTTGTTCCTTGAACAAAGTTAAGGATCCTTTTGGCTGCTCTCCAGTGGATTTCATGAGGCTGATCCATGTATCCTAAAGCCACACTAACTGCAATATATATCAGTTCGAGTGTGTGTAAGATAAAGCAAACACCCAATCAACTGCCTATATAGTGTATTATTTACCATAGGAGAAGAACCTACTTCTTCAAGCTTAAATCCTGAAAGGAAGGGAGTCTTGATTGGATTGAAATATTCCATTTTGAACTTGTTCAGAAAATATAAGGTATAGTTGGACTGATGTACTTTTATTCCATGTTGGGATTGAGCAATTTCAAGACCCAAAAATTTGCTCAACAATCCCAAATTTGTCATAGAAAATTCATGGTTCATTGCATCCTTCAAGGAGGTAATCTCTTTCATTGAACTTCCCGTAATCAGAAGGTCATCCACATACAAGACAATAATAATCAAATAACCATGAATCAGCTTCAAATAAACATTAGGATAAGACTTGCATTGAAAAAAACTCAATAACAACATAAAGACATCAATCTTGGCATACCAAGCCCTGGGGGCTTGCTTGAGCCCATACAATGATTTATTTAACCTGCACACCAAATATGGATTAGAAACAAACCCTTCAGTTTGCTGCATGTAAAAATATTCAGTGAGATCTCCATTTAGGAAAGCACACTTTACATCCATGTGATGTACCTCCCACTGCTTCGAAGCTGCAATGGCTAAAGCTTGCCTTATGGAGTCCATCTTTTCCACTGGTGTAAAGGTTTCATTGTAGTTAATACCATGTACTTGTGAGGATCCCTTGGCTACCAATATTTCCTTATATTTCAAAGGTGAACCATCAGCAACAAACTTAGTCTTGAAAACCCACTTACAATGAACTAGCTTCCTCCCTAGGGGAAGATCAACCAGTTCCCAAGTGTTGTTCTTCTGGAGCGAGATGAATTCTTCTTTCATGGATGTTTTCCATCTTGGATAATGTGCTGCATCTTTGTATGTATGTGGATCTGGTTCAACCATAATATAGCACTTCTTAGCAAATAAAGGATCTTTCATACAAAGGGCACTCTCAAACTGATATCTAGTCCTCCTAGTGTCACTAGGATTTCCAACTAGTTCCCCAGCTGCATGAATGGTCTTTGCTGCCCATTTTGGTCTTGTAGGACTGTCAGGATCTGCAATCAAATAATCATTATCAGACATATCAGAATCAGCAAACTCATTATTCTCTCCACTTACAATCAATGGATTTGGTGGTGAAGAAGACTCTCCAACTTCAACTGCTACTAAAGGCTCTTCTTGGAACTAAACACTTCTTTCGATGAAAGATTTGTTAGTGCTCAAGTTTATCAGATTGTACCCTTTTGAATCTTCAGAATACCCAACAAATAGGCACTCTTGGCTTTGGGGCTAGAAATCCTTTCTCTTTTCAGTTGGAATTCTAGCCTAAGCCTTTGAGCTAAAAATCTTGAAATGGGTCACATCTAGCTTGTTCCCACTCCAAGCTTCAAAAAGAGTCATACCATCAATATTATTATGATACACCTTATTATGGATGTAGCATGCACAATTTATAGCTTCAGCCCAAAACTTTGGTGGCAAAGTCTTAGCCTCCATCATGCAGGTTACCATCTCCTTCAATGACATGTTCTTTCTCTTAGCAACAACATTTTGTTGTGGTGTGTAAGGGATTGAATGCTGCATATAAATACTTGCATCTTTACAATACTAAATGAACTCAGACTTGGCATACTCACCACCATTGTCAGATCTAAGGATCTTGAGTTTCCTCCTAGACTGGTTTTCAACCAAGGCTTAAAAGACTTTGAAGACGTCAAAAACTTCAAACTTATGCTTTAGGAAGTAAACCCAACAATACCTGGAAAATTCATCTATGAAGGTCAATGCATATTTGTATTGACTCATGAACATATGAGGAAATGGACCAGCAATGTCACTATGGATCAAACTCAAGAGGTGCAGAGATTCTCTCATGACTAGCTCTCTCAAATTTGTGCTCTGGGTGTTTTCCTAGGATACAACCTTGTCAAACTCCCTTGGAAAACTTGATCTTTGGTAGCCCTATGACCATATCTTTTTCACTCAAATAAGAAATATACTTGTATTTAAGATGGCCAAATATTCCATGCCAAATCTTTCTTGCCTCATTAGCATGAATCAGAAGAGTAGAGGGGTTTGAGTAGGGTAGAAAATGGGAAAACATGTATGCATTCAAAGTGTGATGAACAACACCTTTTGGTATGACTTTACCATTCGAAATATCAGTGATTTCAACATCATCAGGGGAGAATATGACGTTATTTGGAGACTTAGTGTGAGTCATTTGATACACTGACAAGAGATTAGAGGCAAGTCCTGGAACATACAACACATTATTGAACTTACCATGGTCAAGATCAATCCTTCCTTTCCCCAAACTGTCAGTGAGAGAGTCATCTCCCAAAACTATTGGTGGACCTTTCAACATGTCAAGAGAGGAGAATGCATATTTTGTCGAAACCATATGTCTAGAAGCTCCAGAGTCTATGATGAAGCTAGGTGAGCTTGATGTGCCAGCAACCAAAGCATGTACTCTCTCTTTGTCCTCTGAATTTTATCCGCCTTCCCTCTTCTTTGAGCAATCAGGAAGGGAGATGTTATTGTCCTCTAGGAGTTGGGTCAACATGTCAATTTGATTCTTCATACAAGATCTCTCAGGATCATAGCCCTTACTGCAGTATGCACACTTTCTCATTTCTCCTTTGTTCCTCTTCTTCTGGAAGTTCTTCTTGGAACCTTGGGGCTCCTCTTGAGACTTGCTCTTGTCTCCCTTTCGCTTAGGTGGCTTCTTAGATTTTTTCTTTCTTTTTGAATCGACCCTTGAATCTCCAGTAACCAAAGGTTAGCCTTTGGAAGGTTTGATGGCACCCATCATCACCAACTAATCTTGTTCCTCTATGAAGCATTCCATGAACTCTGCAATCTTAGGCATATTTTAGGCTTGAGCTGTCAAGTTGGTGGTATGGAAGGTAGAAAAAAACACTGAATAGTCAGGGCAAAGCTTCGAGCATAAGGATAAAACTAGTTTCTCTTCCTTATTTTTGATCCCACACTGTTTTAGCTGCAAAACAGGGGATTTAAACATGCAAAATCAGAGTTGCAAGGATTCAAAGCTACTAGGACTCAAGGAGATCAACTCATTCTCAATTTGATGTCCTCTAATCTCATCTGTCTTTCAAAAAATATCTACAAGCTTCTCCCACACTTCATTAGGTGATGTCAATCCATCAAGATGGAAGAGGAGGTCTCTTGAAATGCTTAGACACAAAAGACCATAGACCTCATCCCTCCTGTTGTGCCATTTGATTTTCTCTGCAGTTGCATTGGGCTCTGCCTTAGTTGCCATAGTAACCCAGTAAAGACCTTTTGCTCTCAACAATATCTCCATCTCATCTTTCCACTCAAAGAAATTTAATGGAGTAAAGATGATTTCTAGAGATTGGTCCATAGCTCAGAAACTGTGCCCTTCAGTCAGTAGAATATGCTCCCAGTCAAGATGTCGAACCTGCAATAGCAATATGAAAGGAGATAAATTGATCTACAAAGGCTTTTGAAACCATGTGGAAATTGAACCCAAGAGATAGAACAATTACACTCACAAAATTGCTAGTCAAACATGCAAAATTAACATCAAGGGAGACTGAAATTGGAGCATAACACTAATCTATAATGAATAAGTGTACAATAGCCAACCTTGTGAAGTAATAGGCTGATACAATATATAATTATGTTATAGATTATTTTACCACACATGGTGAATCACACTTTTATGGCCTTCCCTGTCCCTATGCAGACTCCTTAGACCCCATGGACCATTTTTGTTCCTTTGATGTTTCCTTGATCATCCCTAAAAACATGTAAAAGTTTCCATACGCAACTTTTCAACCCCTTATCGCGTATATATGCAGGTTTGATCCCTAAAACCGTGTACATCGGGATGTGTGCAAAAGGAAAAATTCTTTCGGAGTTTTCCTTGAGGTGGATCCGACTCACTTGTTATTATAGCTTATTTTACCACACCAGGTGAATCACACTTGTATGGCCTTCCCCTATCCGTCTACAGACTCCTTAGACCCCTTCGACCATTTTTTGTCCTTTGATGTTTCCTAGACCATCCCTTAAAACATGTGAAAATTGCTATATGTGACTTTTAAACCACTTATCGCGTATATACATGGGTTTGACCTCTAAAACTGAGTACTCTTATAGATGATTTTACCACACTAGGTGAATCATACATGTATGTCCTTCCCCTATCCCTCTGCAGACTCCTTAGAACCCTTGGACCATTTTTTGTCCTTTGATGTTTCCTAGACCATCCTTAAAAACATGTGAAAATTGCTATACGTGACTTTTAAACCCCTTATCACGTATATACATGGGTTTGACTCCTAAAACCGCATACATCGAGATGTGTACAAAATCCAAATCCTTTTGGAGTTTTCCTTGACATGGATCTGACTCACTTGTCTCCTAGCCTTCCATATGCCTTGTGATCACTCAGATTTGACCTTTCATTACCCCATTGAAAATCTATATAAGAAACCCTTTGGATACATTGAAGGCATAAGAGAATTGAGAGCAAAGAAACTATAGTCTATCATTGTCGGAACTTGTGCTTGAGTCTGCATCCCTTTGTCCCTTGGAGCACTTTAGTATTCTTCCCAAGATTGCCTTTTTCTTGTGAGCTTGGTATCGAGAGATGTAGGTTTGAGGTGGTGGAGGCCCAAGTGGGGGATTCAGTTTATCGAATTTGTAGATGTGCCGACAGAGGTTGTATTCATTGTAATCTCTGATTTTATATTAATAGAAATATCTTTTCCTGTCCAATAATGTATGTTTGAATGAATATTTTACCCATGGATGATTTCAAATGCTTATACATTGTTGCTTATATATGCTAGACTAGATCTAACACCAATATATATAGTATGCTTGTCTTGTTTACTTGTTGATGAGGAACTGATTCATCAATTCAGGTTGAAGTTGGAAAGCTCGGCGGGGATCTATTTCAACCGTCTGAAATAAGGTACGAGGTCTGATCCTTTAGTGTTAGATATTTGATTTCTCTTGCATATTGGAAAGGATTGATTTCTAGAGTCAAGCCGTCTGTTGTGGTACCCCAAGCCATAGGAATTTCTCTCCGTAACGGAATTGGCGACTCTACTCGGGAGTTCCTAGTAGTTGTCCTTTGGGGGTTTTGTATCAGTAATCAATGACTTTGAATTGCTCTTATTTCTCTATTTTTGTGTCGGTTCTAGGGGCATGTTTTCCTGGTAGTGTCTGATTGGTGTGAAGTTTGTCTCATCTTGTCTGTTTGCCTTTATTTTTATGCACCTTTCTTCCTATACGCGAGTTTTTAACTCACAGTCACGTATATACGTGGGTTTCACCGCTATTTCCGTGTAAACACGTGGGTTTACTGCAAACAGTCATGTATGCCCTTATTTTTTCCTTCTAGAGGAAGACTGATTGTTGCTGGGTGAATTTGGATGATTGTTGAGTCTCCTTTGATACTGATAGAGTTTGTATACACCTCTGTTTCTTACCAGAGACATTTTTTTTAGGGTAAAATTTGTTTTTTTAAGAATGTTCTTGTCATTGCATTTTTTATTTTTTGTTTTGGGATTAGTGCATTAGATTTATTTTACCTTAGTACTTTGCTTGAGTACTACTTGATTGTGCTTGTAGTGTCTGGGGGTTGTAGAATCATTATCTTGCTTTAATATCTCATTTTTATTTCAAAAACTCCAAAAATATTTGATTATCATTATGCATTCCATCTTGCATTTTTCATAGTACTTGCACTAGATTTGCTTTGAAGTATTAGTCAAGATTTCATATAGGAAAGATTTTGTTTATCATTTGAAGAAAATTGTACATTTCACGTAGTAGCATACCTTGTTTTTCATGGACACAATGCATTTGCATTGATTGTTAGGTGTGCATTTTGCTTCATATTGTGTCATAACGCCATTGGTTGCACGGCCATATACCTCTTTTGAGTAATAATGCTAATTAAAATCAACGCTTAATTAAAATGAACTACACTATTTTATTTGATAGGGTTCATCAACAATATTAGGTTTTAGGGTCTTGGAATAGTTCATTGTGAGTAAATTCTCCAAGACCACCAAACAACAACATGTATGTGTATGTCTAGGTGAGTGTGTGAAATTCTTTGTTATAACCAGTGTTTGTCATGATCCTCCTCTAAAAAAGGAGTTAAGCACGAGGTAGTGTGAGCGGTTATTGATTGGGATGACCCCTAGCCATAACTGAGTAGCACCAGAGATATTTCCAGGATTGTATTCGTATCTGGGAGCTCTTTCGAGAGTTTTAGGCTTTGATACCCTTCGCATACGGTCAATCCCGCCTACGATTGTCCTCCTGAGCATTGATTATATTGAGGTGACCTTAGTGGCCTTACCTAATATATCGAGGGGGTACTCTGCAGGGGTTATTCTGCAGGTGTCATGGCCAGGTTGGAGTTGGACAGCATAGTCATTTTACGCGTTGAAGATGAGGGCCACAATAATTGGTTAGGTACCTCCGCTTGTTGTGTATAGGAGTCTCAAGCCTCTCCTAGGCGAGACAAACCTACTTCTTTCAGGAGCTCACTTATCCTACCCTTGATTTCTTGTGTTTGGATTTATATTTTATTGGTGTATGCTCTGTGCACGTTAGCTTGCCTAGAGTTTGCGTAATTAGAGAGTCTTTTATATTTTTTGAGTCATTGTGGATTCGGGTGTGGCTCCTCGCCATTATCATCATTTGGGAGAGAGAGCTAGACAGTCTAGGTAGACTACCTCACACATTTATTCACACACGATGGGAGACCAGGTTGAAGGTATTCCTAAACCACCTTCTCCCATTCAAGTGGAATATGGGGAGGTTACTCCTACTTATGATCCTTCACCTGATTTGACTGAGTTAGGTCCTGTAATTTTTGAGATAGGTACTTTTCATGATAGACCTACTTACTCTAGTGTTGATCCCCCATTGACGCATTGCCAGTATGGAATTCCAGAAGATGATGAGACTCATTCTGAACCCGTGAGCGCTAGTTATGGTAGTTATAGTATGTATGGTTTTCCCACACATGATTTGGCATTTCATGTCAAGTCTGAGTTTGAGCATAACACTACGCTTGGGGGCACTCTCATTCCTTACCATGTGGAGAGGTTTGGGAGCACAAGTCACATTGCACCTTCCATCCCAACAGTGGAAGCTACATCACATATTTCTACTAGGCCTAGGGTTAGTGATCCTATTAGGATACCAGATCTAAGACGAGTGACTATAGGGAACAACATGTACATAATTACACAGGTCCCTTCGTCCTCTGTCCCTAGTTCTTTGAATGTTCACCCTCCACCTCATTCACATGGTCCTTCGGGCCGAAATGTTGCTATAAGTCATGTCCGTACTGTTGCTTCTTGACTAGTTGTGTCTCAGGTTCAAGTATTGTCCGTTGTTTCGGGAGGTCATGTTCATAATTCTATAGGTCATGTTACTACTTTCAAAGCATATATCCCTACTTTTGGAATGTATATTCCTACTTCTGGAGTGTCTATTCCTACTTACGGAGAGTCTCATGGGACATCTCATGCGATGAATTATGGACCTTATTATGGGACGCAGTATGGATAGGGTTCTTCACCTTATGGGTGCAAGCATCAACAACTAGCGTACTCTCCAAGTTATGGCTTTGTAGCCTCGAATAGTCAAGGTACACCACACTATGGTGCTTCCATGCCACCCTACATAGATCAAACAGGAGGAGGGCACTATGGCCAAGGCCATGGTGGTTATGGTAATCAGACCTATGTGAGTAAGAACTATCAGGTAGTGGTCCATCGACCTACTCATCCTAGAATCCCTTTCCTCGCAATGTTAAATCTTCTTGACTTGTCGAGATTGACGAACGATCCTGTAGCTCATGACCCCGCTTGGCCGACTGTCCCTACTAAGCTTCCCTCAGACATACCCAAATTCGAGGGAAAACTGGGAGAGGATCCAAGTGAACATGTTACTACCTTTCACCTATGGTGCTCTTCAAATTCCTTACACCAAGATTCGATCTATTTAAGGATGTTTCAATGCACCCTTACAAATCCTACCGCAAAATGGTATATAGAGCTACCTAGGGGGCCATTCACTTTGTTCAATGACCTAGCGATGACTTTTCTTAACCACTTCCAGCTACTAGTGCGTTATGACGTTGGTACAAAACTATTATCGACATTTCGATAGGATAAAGCCACACATATCTCGGACCATATCCAAGAGTGGTGTCGACGGAAGAGGTTGATTAAAGCCTTTATACCACCAAAATTCCTCCGCAAATTGTTCCTTAAGTCGTTATTGCCTTACATAGCGAAGAATGTTTCCACATCTAGAGTGCAAAATGAGGAACAAGCCATTTTTAGGGTGCAGGAACTGGATTTGATTTATGCTCATTCTAGTTTGTTATATGAGATCATTCCCAATGCTCCACATTCTAGTTTAGACCCCAAAGTTAAACCTGGGCCACATGCTGATGGCATTGTTGGTTGTGCGAGTGCAAAACCTACAGATTCAGTTGTACAACAAGTCAAACAATTGTCAATCAACCAATCTACTTCGAGACAAGCCACGACTTCGTCTCAACCCACCCAAATGGCGAGTGTGATTTCGGTGCAATCTTCGGACTAGAAGGGTAACCAGCAACCCGGAAGGAATAGAAAGAAGGTTAAGAACAATCATAAGGGTGGGAATAGGAATGAAAATTCTAATACTAATGACAAGAACACCCGCAATTATGGGGGGGATAAGCAACCTAAATGTAAGGTTAAATTTTCTTGCAATTTGTGCAAGGAAGATCACCTCACTTACTTGTGCCCTCGTATTGATGAACCTTGAGATTCTTAGTGCAGGGCCCAGCTGTGCTAACTAACCATTTACCTCACAATAAAAACATGGACTCGAGGACATATGATCAGTCTGGTGGTGATCAATATCCACCGGAGGGTAGTGGTTGAGGTTGCATTAACATGGTGTGTGCTGCGAAGGTTGTGACCCATGCGAAGGACTATGGTTCATCACAACCCAACCCAGGAAAGGAACTTGATCCACCAGGAACTCCTTTGCATATTGAAAAACCTGTGGATAAACCTGAAGTTGCACCTCATATTCCTAAGGGAGTCCTTAAGCGTTCGGGGCACAATCTTAATGCTTGAACCGCCCATAACTATTCTATTGTTGAGGATTTGGGCCACACTCCTTGTGCGATGTCTGCACTTGAAGTACTTCAGAGTTGTCCTTCACAAAGGAAATATTTTCTTTCTACCCTTGGTGTGAATGATGATAATTCTTCCTCTATGATTAAATTTTAAACCGCAAGACTTTATCCTCACTTTCCTTACTATGTGTCTCTTTTGATTCATGTAGAATGTCTTAACATGACCGTCAAGCGCACTGTGATTGACGAAGGCACAGCTGCTTTTGTGATGTGTTTATCATGTTGGAAGGGTTTAGGTTCCCCTGAGTTGTCTAAATCAGATACCATGTTAACTATGTTTGATGATGGGACATCATTTAGTCCGCACGGGATCCTTCCTTCCCTTAAGGTCCGTTTGGGAGGGAAGACCGTTGCGATAGAGGTCGAGGTGGTTGATGCATCCCTTGACTACAATCTCTTGCTAGATAGGAATTAAATGTATAGTATGCAAGACGTAGCTTCTTCACTATTTCAGGTTGTATGTTTTCCTTAGCTACCGTACATGTCATATACTATCTCCAAGAGCATGTCATATACTATCTGAGCTGGAATATTATTGATGTGGAGATCCATTATTCCCATGTTGGGAAGATTTTCTTAGCTATCGTACATGCGGTTCAACGATTTAGACATTATATTATCCTTTTCCAGACCTTGGTTGTAGCCCATGTCAATCCATTTCAATTCATTCTCACTTGAAGACTGATTGGGGGAAAATATAATAAATGGATTGTCATCTTGCAAGAATTTGATCTCGATTTTGTTTCAGCAAAATTTAAGAAATCGTTAATTTTTGTGGAGCTTATATCGGATTTACCAAGAGAGGTCGAGGATTTGGTTTGTAAAGATATGTTTATCGATGAGCACATCTTCTTAATCTCAAACTTTGTCAAAACCCCAAATTTTCCGAAAAATTTAAAATTTTTAAAAGGCATATAATTTTCATAAATGCAGTAAACTAATTATTTAATTAGTTATATGTTACTAAACTTCGTTATCTGAATTAATTGCTTGGTCCTGTTTATCTTTACAGAACAATTTCTTTTTAGTTTACTGACTTATTTAATTTTTGTGACCACAAGGTGGGACTGTCATGAAAATCTAGGCTTACTTAGCTTTCGAGCTAATACATAAATTTTTCTTGTGCTCACATATTTGCAGGTAAGAAATTTGAGCGCTGCTTGTCGTAAATTCTAAAGCATTTTGATATGAGATCGTCGCATAAATATACTTCAGTAAAGAATATAATTGCTAGAAAAAAAAAGATCCAAAGCTGATTGAGGTAAACTCATTAAATTGTCTTTCTTTCTAGTAGACGTAATATTATAGTTCTTCAAAGCTTACTGAACTATTGATGTCTTTCAAGGTTGTCAATGAAAATAACAATTGCTTTAATTCTTTCTTTACAAGCAATTTAAAGGATTGACACAGTTCTAAGTTAAAAATATAGTTTACATTATGCACAAATACATTTACCTCATGATGGATTGGGTTACTGAAAAAGATAAGAATGTAATGTAAAAAGATAAGGGTTTACATATTATTGTTCCCTTTTTCAAGCTTTGAAGTTAACGAGTTTACATCTTCATTTCAAACTCCCCTTTTGAAAAGAAAATATATTAACGTTGATGCATAGAGTTTTATTTTCCATAGCTTATTCAAAGAATATGGTTTAATTAATGTTATTAATCATCCAAGGGTTATTTATTATCAAAATCTAATCATCACTAAAATACTTATCACCTTTGTTTATCCATTTAAGGTGTTACTCAACAACTGCTCCAAAGCGTAACTTAAAATAACATTTATATCATATTATAAACAGGTTTGTACCAATCTTTCCATATAAGAAAAAGGGAAAATCCTTCATAGATTATAATCTCTGATAGAATGCCTAACATAATAGTTTTTATGGCTTAATTTCTAAGTTGTTGAATCTTTTATTAAAATAAATAAGATGCCTAAACTTTATTATAAACAATACAATCTATGGTAAGGCCATTAAGCATACACCAACGAAAAGGGGTTATTAAGCATAGAATGTGCCAACAAAGTAAACTATAGTTTACCCTTGAACTAGGATTTACAATTCTTGATACGTTCCTCCTTTATAAGTTTGAGTTCCGAGTCAAGCAAAGGTAAAGATTCAAGTTATGATACATTCTAATAATTGTTCTAAGGTTCTTGTGGTTGCACTTTACATTATGTAGGTGGTTGACATTCGATGCGATGAACCTTGTAGACTTTCCAACGTATGATTTGGTTTATGAATCATTGGGATTCTTGTTCGCTAAAAACTATTGCGTTCTACCCACTGCATGGAAATTATTAAACTGTCAACGTGGGCTCTTCCTAGCCAAGTATTTATAGGTTAAAAGGGTAGTGTCAAACCCTAGTTGTTCATTCTTTCGTTGCCTTCGGGCCTTCGGCCGCTCTGCAAAAACTTTCCTGTCTGTTCCGTTGTTTTCACTGTCTGCTAGTAGTCCTTCTTCTGGTTACACTCCTCGTGGGTTCGTCCAAAGCACTGCAAGAAGTGTTGTATCCCAAAAGTTTGTTTACTTTGAGCGTAGAATGGTGATTATTCTTCAGGGTTTCTCCGTTTGCACACTCCGTCCTGAACCCTTGAACTGTAGAGAGTTCTTTCTCTTTGGCTTGGTATAAGAGTTACGGCGCTTCGAATCTAGGCTATTGGGCGTGGGTTTCATCGCTGTGTAAAGTCTTTAGCAGAGTATGAAGAGACGACTAAGCCTAAATAGCTGTTGTATTTGATGTTATCGTTCTCTGTCGTGGTTGGTTGCTTAAAGTGACAACAAGCTCTTTCTCCTTTGCTGTAGATGAAGGGTTCCTTCTTCCTCGTGTTGGTGGTTGTTTTGCTGCTCTTCGGTGGTCATATTTCTATTAGTTTTTAAGGTACGATACAAGTTACCCTTCGTCTTCTTTCCAGAAAGGTTTTACTTTAACAGTTATTTAAAAAGTTACAATGTTTTTAAAATGATACTCTTCTTTCTTTAACAGGGTCTACCTGCTCTCCTCAGCGCGAAAGGTGCGAGACCGCGACGGCTAGTTGCAAACGGTAAGCCTGGTTTAACCATGGCATCTTCCTCCTCGTTGGTCCTTTAGGGATAGTCGTGGGTTGGTATTCATGACCTGTAACCCTCACAGTTTCCTTGGTTCAATTTAAATGACCCTTTCGCTGTTGTTTAAGAGGTTAAACCTCTTTGTTTACATATGGGACCTCCGGCTGAGGCCGAGATTGTAAATTATCCTTTATTTTGATTGTTGTAAAACAAAATACATGTATACAATGTATAGGTTGTAAATCCTTAAGCTATGGATTTGGTTTATGGCAAAGAGTAAGAATACTAAAATTAGATTCTTCAGTTATTAGTTTTGTTGTTTACAGTTCTGTGTATATGTACATATAGATTACAAATGGCGGTAAAGGCCTTGCTCTTTGAGTTTTGTTGAAAACTGCAAACTCACACTCTGTAATGTACTTTTTAGTTATGTTAACCTTAATGTATGTTTTTAATGAAAAAGGGTTCAACCCTAATTCGAACCATATTTAATAAGTAAAAATATTATATCTTTTGAGGAACGAACCTCTTTTATTATAATCGTACTGCTGTAAAATTATTGGGTAAATGCTTAAATTGTTAATTGTTCGGTTACTTTGATAAACCGAGCTCACAGATACTCTATTTGTTACTTTCTTGTACGTTACTACATAAGGGTTTTTACCCTGTATTTTATTTTAATTTCCCAAAGCTAGGGTTTTCCGTTTATAACTTTTATATTCGATTATTTTTTTGTAATAGAATTTATAAAGGTTATTAAGTAATTTTTGACCTTCAGAATGGAATGTTTTTAGGTTTTAAATAAGTTCTTATGTCACTTTGAGTTAATCTTTGAGCACAGAGTTTGTATTTTATTCCAGTTTTACATTTAATGAGATAAGAACATTACATTAATTACACAATAATAATGTTCCTATAATGTATATAGTAGAAAATATATTGTTATTACTATATTAAGGAGTTTATTCTTCCTGTGAATACTATTACTTTCATAGTTATTTATACTTAGTTTATTTTGTAAATTTATAGAGAATAGTACTCTGTCATTTATTTCTTATGCAATCTGTACTTAATACT
>LPNX010384851.1:21949-81144 GCA_001517045.1 Pseudotsuga menziesii | reverse complement strand
ATGACTTGACAAGACTTGTTTACATTAATAATCCTCCCGATCGGAACATCGGGGCATGACCACATGACTCAAATGCATAATAGAAACATCCCGAAATAAAAATCGGGTTACAATATATAAAATACATATAAGAATACATTCCAAAGTTACATATACATCAACATCTACAGGGGTTATTCTACAGGTGTCCCGGCCAGGTTGGGGTCGAACAACACAGTCGCTTTACTCGTTGAATACGAGGACCACAATAATTGGTTACATACCTCTTATTGTTGTGTATGGGAGTCTCAAGCCTCTCCTAGGCGAGACATACCTGCTTCATTCAGGACCTCACTTATCCTACCCTTGATTGCTTGTGTTTGGCTTTAGATTTTATTAGTGTATTCTTTGTGCACATTAGCTTACCTAGGGTTTGCGTAATTAGAGAGTCTTTTATATTTTTTGAGTCATTGTGGATTTGGGTGTGGCTCCTCTCCATTATCATCATTTAGTAAGAATTATGCCTTCTACATCTCCTCCTCCTTTGGGAGAGAGAGATAGACAGTCCAGGTGGACTACTTCGGACATTGATTCACACACGATGGGACACCATGTTGAAGGTATTCTAGAACCACCCTCTCCCATTCAAGTGGGAGATGGGGAGTTTACTCCTACTTATGATCCTTCACATGATATTACTGAGTTAGGTCTGGTAATTTCTAAGATAGGTACTTTTCATGATATACCTACTTACTCTAGCACTGATCCCCCACTGACGCATCGCCAGTATGGAATGCCGGAAGATGATGAGACTCATTTTGAACATGCGAGCACTAGTTATGGTAGTTATGGTATGTCTGGTTTTCCCACACATGATTTGGCATTTCATGTCAAGTTTCAGTTTGATCCTAACACTAAGCCTGAGGGCACTCTCATTCCTTACAATGTGGAGAGGTTTGGGAGCACAAGTCACATTGCACCTTCCATCCTGGTGGTGGAAGCTACATCACATATTCCTCCTAGGCCTAGGGTTAGTGATCCTATTAAGATACCAGATCCAAGACGAGTGACTATAGGGAACAACACGTACATAATTTCATAGGTCCCTTCATCCTTTGTCCCTAGTTCTTTGAATGTTCACCCTTCACCTCATTCACATGGTCCTTCGGGCTGAAATGTTGCTATGAGTCATGTCCGTACTGCTCCTTCTCGACCTATTGTGTCTCAGGTTCAAGTATAGCCGCTGTTTCAGGAGGTCGTGTTCATACTTATAGAGGTCATGTTACTACTTCAGAGCATATATTCCTACTTCCGGAATGTATATTCCTACTTCTGGAGCATATATTCCTACTTACGGAGTATCGCATGGGACATCTCATGCGATGACTTATGGACCTTATTATGGGACGTTGTATGGACAGAGTTCTTCACCTTATGGGTACGGGTATCAACAACCCACTTACTATCCAAATTATGGCTTTGTAGCCCTGAATAGTCGAGGTGCACCACATTATGGTGCTTCCATGCCACCCTACATGGGTCAAACAGGAGGAGGGAACTATGGTCAAGGCCATGGTGGTTATGGTAATCAGACCTATGTGAATCAAAACTATCAAGGAGAGGTGCACCGACCTGCTCATCCTAGGCTCCCTTTCCTCGCAAGGCTAAATCTTCCTGACTTGTCGATATTGACGAATGATCCTGTATCTCATAGCCCAGCTTGGCTAACTGTCTCTACCAAGCTTTCCTCAGACATACCCAAATTTTAGGGCAAACCGAGAGAGGATCTAAGCGAAGATGTTACTACCTTTCACCTATGGTGCTCTTCAAATTCCTTACACCACGATTCGATCCATTTAAGGTTGTTTCAACGCACCCTTACAGGGCTTGCTACGAAATGGTGTATAGAGTGACCTAGGGGGGCATTCGCTTCGTTCAATGACCTAGCGATGAGTTTTCTTAACCACTTCCAGCTACCAGTGCGTTACAATGTTTGTACGAAACTCTTGTCGACATTTTGGCAGGATAAAGCCATGCATATCTCAGACCATATCCAAGAGTGGTGTAGACAGAAGAGGTTGATTAAAGCCTTTATACCACCAAAATTCCTCCTTGAATGGTTCCTTAAGTCATTATTGCCATATATAGCCAAGGATGTTTCTACATCCGGAGTGCAAAATGAGGAACAAGCCATTTTTAGGGTGCAGGAACTAGACTTGATTTATTCTCAATCCGGTTTGTTATATGAGATCATTCCCAATGATCCACATTCTAGTTTTGACCCCAAAGTTAAACCTGGACCACATGCCGATGGAATTGATGGTTGTGCGAGTGCTAAACATGCGGATTCAGTTGTACAAAAGGTCAAACAATTGTCAATAAACTAATCTGCTTCGGGACAAGCCACGACTTCGTCTCAACCCACCCAAATAGCGAGTGTGCTTTCGGTACAATCATCGGACCAGAAGGGTAAGAATAATCGTAAGGGTGGGAATAGGAATGAAAATGCTAATACTAATGAGAAGAACACCCGTAATGCTAGGGGGCACAAGCAACCTAAATGTAAGGTTAAATTTCCTTGCAAGTTATGTAAGGACAATAACCTCTCTTACTTGTGCCCTCGTATCGATGAAGCCTCGATATTCTTAGTGCAGGGTCCAGCTCTGCTGACTAACCCTTTACCTCACAATCAAAACATGAACTCGAGGACCCATGATCAGTCTGGTGGGGATCAAGATCCACCGGAGGGTAGTGGTCATGGTTGTATTAACATGGTGCATGCGACGAAGGTTGTGACTCATGCGAAGGACTATGGTTCGTCGCAACCCAACCAAGGAAAGGAACCTTCCACTGGGAACTCTTTTCCATATTGAAAATCCTGTGGATAAACCTAAAGTTGCACCTCGCATTCCTAAGGGAGTCCTTAAGTGTTCGGGGCACAATCCTAATGCCCGAGCCACCCAAAACTATTCTGTTGTTGAGGATTTGGGCCACACTCCTTGTGTGATGTCTGCACTAGAAGTACTTCAGAGTTGTCCTTCGCAAAGGAAGGATTTTCTTTCTGCCCTTGGTGTGAATGATGATAATTCTTCCTCTATGATTAAATTTGAAACCGCAGGACTTCAGCCTCACTTGCCTTACTATGTGTCTCTTTTGATTCATGTAGAATGTCTTAACATGACCATCAAGCGCACTGTGATTTATGAAGGCGTTGTTTCTTCTGTGGTGTCTTTATCATGTTGGAAGGGTTTAGGTTCCCCTGAGTTGTCCAAATCTGGTACCATGTTGACTGCATTTGATGGGATATTGTTTAGGTCGCATGGGATCCTTCCATCCCTTAAATTCCATTTGGGAGGTAAGACCGTTGCGATAGAGGTCGAGGTGGTTGATGCACTCCTTGACTACAATCTCTTGCTGGGTAGGAATTGGATGTATAGTATGCAAGCCATAGCTTCTTCACTATTTCACGTTGTATGCTTCCAATTTAATGGGAAGATAGTTATGATTGATCAAACGTCATTCAATAATTTTTTGGTTACCATATCTTCGCGAGCTTCGATCCCGATTGTAGAGCAGTCTCAGCCGGCAACTAGGAGTGTGGGTGTGGGCATGTAGCCATCCCTTATGGTAAGCTTTAGTTGTCCTCCACCTGTCCTTATGATAGGGTCTAGGTCCGGTGAGGCTTCAACATCTGTGAGATCGGTGTCTTTATGCATGAGTCATATGGAAGATCCTTTTATTCTTCCTACACCGAATACTTCGAGTGAGCCCATCGTGACAGACGTGCCGTTGCCTGAAACTATGGTAGCTTATCAAGATAAACTTGGATGTGTTGCAGAGCCTAATCCTTCCTCTTCACGGATGGAAGAGGAGGACCCATATGTGCTTCCTGCATGGGTAGTTCAGTCTTCTCATGCGCAAAAATGCCTTGATAGTTTTTCTCCTTCAGACGAAGCGATATTTGAGGCCATGTTGGGAGTTGAGCCACCATGGGAAGAGTTGCATCATAGATCTTACTTTCTTTCTGAGCTTGACCGCTTGGAGCATGAGGACTTTAGGGAGGTTCTTAGTGAGAGAATTGGTATTCCCATGGTTCCATTAAGCTCTCTTGGTCCGATGGCTGATGGGAACATGGAAAATATATCTCCAACGTTTCGTATCAATATCTCTCGCGATCCTGGCAGGATAGAGAATGTCTATATAGGGGCAGAATGTTCCCATGCTGAGACTCAAGAATACACCGAGCTGTTTAAAGAATTTCATGATATATTTTCTTGGTCTAACAATGAAATGTCAGGTATCAACCCTCGCATTGTTGAACACAAGATTAATAATTATCCCAATGCTAATCCTATTCGACAACGCTTGTGTACAGTGAATCCTAGGAAAGGACCCACGATTAAGGAAAAGATAGAGAAACTGTTGAAAGCTAGTTTTATCTATCCCGTTCCCTTGATGGAGTGGGTTCCAAATCTCATTCTGGTTGATAAGAAGCAGGGAGTGATATGCATATGTACTGATTTCCATGATTTGAATCGTGCCTGTCCTAAGGACAATTTCCCCACACCATTTATTGATCAGATTTTAGATGAGTGCATGGTTAGCGAGGTTTTTTCCTTTATGGACAGCTTTTCCGAATACAATCAGATACAAATTAAACCTGAGGACCAACATAAGACCGCATTTATTTGTCCTTGGGGAACTTTTACATATCGAAAAATGCCTTTTGGCCTTAAGAACACCGGAGCTACTTTTCAACGGGCTATGACCTTGATCTTCCATGATCTCAAATCAATTATCGAAGTATTTTTGGATGACCTTGTTGCTCATTCTCGTATGAAAATGCGTCATTCCTATCATTTGAGATTAGTATTCGAAAGGTTCCGCCATTATTTGGTCAGGTTAAATCCTCACAAGTGCATCTTTTGTGTGAAGTCTGGTTGCTTATTAGGATTCATTGTTTCTAAGGAGGGTATAAGAGTTGACCCTTTGAAGGTTGAGGCAATACTTCAGTTGTCTCCCCTGAAAAACATTAGACATATTCAATGTTTGCAAGGCATGGCAAACTTCTTACGGAGATTTGTTGTCAATTTTTTCAATTTGACTAGAGGCTTTATGCGTCTTTTGAAAAAGGACACCACCTTTTGTTGGGATGAGAGAGCCCAGGAGTCCTTCGATGTGTTTAATCGAGCCCTAGCATCGTCCCCAGTGATTAGTCCCCCAGACTATAGCTGTGATTTTCTACTTTATGTGGCCGCGCCCATGGAGACGATTGGTATGGTTTTGGTTCAAGAGGATGAGAAGCTCCAAGAGCATGTCATATACTATCTAAGCTAGAATCTTATTGACGCGGAGATCCATTATTCCCATGTTGAGAAGCTTTCCTTAGCTACTGTAGATGCGGTTCAATGGTTGAGACATTATAGTATCCTTCACCACACCTTGGTTTTAGCCCATGTCAATCCATTTAAATTTGTTCTCACTCAAAAATGATTGGGGGAAAATATAATAAATGGCTTGTCATCTTGTAAGAATTCAATCTCGAGTTTTCTTCAGCAAAATTGAAGAAATCGTTGATTTTTGTGGAGCTTATATCGGATTTCCCATGCGAGGCTGAGGAGTTGGTTTGTGAAGATACGTTTATCAATGAGCACATCTTCTTAATCTCAACTTTGGACCCATGGTATGGGGATATTATTATATATTTACAAACATTGAAGGTCCCTACTCACCTCTCATGGGATGAATGATGACGGTTATGTCACGTGTCTAGAAATTACCTCATAGTGGATAACACTTTGTACTGTCGTGGGGTAGATTCAATTTTATGTCGTTGTTTAACTCATGAAGAGGCTGAGGTAGTGCTGAATGATTGCCATGGAGGGGCGTGTGGTGGCCATTTATCTGGGCTTTATACATCCCAAAAAATATTAAGAGCGGGTTATTTATGGTCGTCGATCTTTAAGGATTGTGTAGATGTGGTCAAGAGGTGCCATCCTTGCCAAGTGTTTGCACATAATATGCGCTCGAAACCTGCCCCGTTACATCCCATCATCACTGCCGGTCCCTTCACTAAATGGGGGCTTGATTTTATGGATTGCAACCCATCTTCAGCTGGGGGGAATCATCATATCATAGTGGATGTTGACTACTTCATGAAATGGGCTGAGGCTATGCCTACAGTTAAATTTGACGGTGAGACAGCCACACACTTCATATTCAACCAGATTATTACTTGGTTCGGTATTCCGAAAGAGCTTGTCACTGACCATGGCTCGCACTTTCAGAATCGTATGATGGAAGAGTTAGAATCAAAGTTAGGGTATAAGCAAGAGCATTCCTCCTCTTACTACCCTCAAGTGAACGGACAGGTAGAAGTAGTGAATGAGTCATTCAAATCCATTCTCCAATGAACCATCACACAAATCAAGACGAATTGGCACATTATGTTATATCCTACTTTGCGGGCTTATAGAGCCACTATTAAGACTGCCATGGGTTTTTCTCCATATCAACTTGTACATGGAGTGGAGTCGGTATTGCCGGTTGAGTGCAAGATTCCTTCTTTGAAGCTAACCATAGAACTCTTACCAGAAACTTCACCATTGGAAGAGAATTTGGTCCACCTTTAGCAACTTGATGAGCAGTGTTGAGATGCCTTGGTGGCTCTAGAAGTAAATAAGCATCGCATTAAGGTCCAGTACGATAAGCCTGTCTGTCCAAGGAGGTTTAGTGAGGGAGACTTGGTCCTTTTGTGGGATCAGCCAAAAGAACCCTTGGGGGCAAGAAATTTTAACCCCATGTGGCGTGGTCCTTACATCATTAAACTTGTGTTAGAGAAGGGCACTTATGAGTTAGTGGATTATGAGGGTATGGCCTTGGCGGAGCCTAGAAATGGGATCTATCTTAAAAAGTACTATGCATGATTTTCAGCCAAGGCTGGTTATTGTATATTATTGTACAATTTTGCATTGGTAAGTCTTTTTCTTATGGTGATCAACTTTGTGATTAGTTTCTGTTTCTTTTGGCACATGTCAATGGAATCTTCCACCTTCATAGGATTCACGGATGGTGTGAGCCATCAAACTCAACACTCATCCTCTACTGCTTGGGTGATTTATACTACCATGGGTCAGGTATTATCTTCAAAAGGTGTACGTTTATGGCCATCTTCAAACAATGTTGTTGAACATAGTGTCATTATTCAGCTTCTACGGGATGCCATTTTAGATGGCATTCTCTCTCTTGAGGTACATCTTGATTTGAGGTTAGTAGTGTCACAGCTTAATGGTTTGTACCATGTTAGAGATCCAACATTATTAAGAAGATTCTTACGTGTGAGATTTCTAGAACGATAATTTGACAATATAACATACACACATGTTCCAAGAATTAATAATCAAGTTGCTGACTCATATGCTAACTACGTGTTAGATTGGAAATCATTCCATAGACAGTAAGATCATCACAAACATAAAAAATTTACACATGTAAATAAATAAATCGATCATCATAAAAAATTTTATAAACATCCAAAATGTTGTAATACATAGTGTCGTAATACAAAAATGGGGCTCTCGAGCCACCAAAATATAAATACATGGTAGTACAAAATGTATCACTCCCAGGTATCTAAGCCTGTGGAGGAGGAGGGGCGTTGTGATCGTGGAACATCACTATGAATCTAGCTAGCCGTTGAAATAGCCGCACCCATGCTCGTGGCCTCAGGCAAGTCCTTGACTTGTGCCATGGGTACTCTATGTGTTAGTCTCACGAAGTTGGTATGAATGCTTTAGAGCGTCCACTCCGCATCCACACAAATGATATCGTCTCCTCTTACCCTCCGTCTATGATGAGGGAAGCCTTCAGGCCGACGTGGTCCCACATCTGCATGCATATGGTAGATGTCACTATGTATTGTCACCCAAAAACATGTCTTTTGATTCCACATAATCAGAAAACACACAAAAAAAAATTAAATAACTCACACATTTTAAAAAAAGGGTTGAGATTCATTGCCAATGTCACCGTATGCCGATCTTGGTGGTAGCGGCATGTCCGTGTCTCCCCGGAAATCTATCCCCACATAGGGGTAGTCATTGATGGCAACTATCTATCCTTGCCAGCATGGAAAGAAATCAGCTGGATAGGGGTTGGACACCCTACCTCCACCCAGTCTGCACATTGCATCTACCCAACGCTGTTGGGTTGGATCTTGAAACCCGTGTAGAGGAACGTCAACTCTAAGGCTCAATCCCAGAACATGCTCAAAGAAAAATGTGCTCGGTATGGTGCTGAAATTGAAGTTTCGCACTCTGCCCATATTGCACTCATTGAGTTGGTGTTTCATGTTTCCTAGTAGGGCAGTGCTCCAATCGTACACAGTGGGTCTCATGCACTCCACTGCATAGAAAATCAGAGGCCGCGAGGCCTGGTGGAGTGAAGCTAAGCCTGCTATCCTGCCCAGTGTCAGTAGGATGGCCTTTAGGCCCAGCACCTATATGGAGTTAGTTGGGATCTGACTCCCCACCTTCTCCATGTCCAGATAGTTGTACACCACAATGTACTCATCTATAGTCAGACCACCTCTAGGTCAGTGAGAGCGTAGGTTCACTACTTCCCCTTGTCGGGAAAGTCCAGTAATAAAATATATATCCTCCACTTCTATGGTGAGGGACATCCCATCTATCTGGAAGGACTCTGAGTGTGGATCCCAGTAGTCCACCAACATTTGCAGCGGTCTTGATTTGTCTCTTAAGCCACCAAGACACCAAAAATTGTAAACCCCACATGCACGTAACGCTTGTTGAGCCATTAGATATGCCCTTATTGCCTCTTCTACATCACCATGTTCACGTTCTCTCCATTCTAGGACCATCTTGCACATAAAATTTGAGTTTGATCCATTAGAAAACTGAAAAATCATTGACCACGGCCACATACACTACTGTTTGCTAAACAGTCATGTATGTACATGACTTTCAGGGCATTTTCTACGTATATCCAGACCTATATGCGAAAAAACCCTCAATTTCTACGTGGGCCGTGGCGTGCATATTAGACTGGCCTAGAATCCTAAATAAACCATGGAATTTGAAAAAAATTGCATCAAAATGAAATAGTAGAGCATGGGTAAGTACTTGGAAAAAACAGGAGTGGATTCCGCCAGCTAGATCTCCTGGAATTCGCTGTTGAAGTTCTGAGCTCAATTGGGTAAAAATTTCAAATGTTTTATAATGTTTTGAATTTTTCACTACTTATATAATTTTTGAAAATTTTTGAAAATTTTTACACCCTTTCCTATAGTTTGGATCATTTCTAATCCTTTTGGACCATTTTTGGACTAATTTATGATGTAGGAGACCCTTTTGAGCACTATTTTAGTCGTTGGATTGACCCGTTCGTGCCGATTTTAGGTATCATGTCTAAAGTGGCATATAGGTTAGGTTTCATCACCGTTTGCATTTTGCATGACCTTATGACCGTTTCATTATAGCCTTAGGTATGAACCCACTCTATTATGTCATGGAACCTTCTTACTGTTTTAGAAGTGGCATGATATGAGTGGTAGAGCTTGACCTTACATGGGTACCCTAGTTAGCGCCTTATCTTCATTTGGTTCCCATGCCGACATTTTGCCCCTTAGGGTGTGGGAGTCCGTTGTATAGTATTCCCATGACATTTTGCAAGAGCCTCATACTCCTCTTGATCTTTTGCTGGCCTATTTCCCTTAGGACTCTCTTATGTCAAGTTGTAATTGCATTATCATGAGCTTTGCCTGCCTTATTGAGCCTTACGTCGACTTCCCTGACATTGAGTTTCAGCCATATAGACTAAGCTTATCTGATGTATAGCCATGTAGAGCCATTTCATATATCCTTTGCAGCTTGATTCGCTATTTTTACCAGGAGGGGACTTTCCCTCGAGTGTCGCTATCTTACACATGTATCCTTGCATTGAGCATAGGTATGTTCCACTGCTTGGAACAAGTTTGTTTTCCCATATGACACTCATATCCTCCTAGTCCGTAACTATAAAGCCATTTTATTATTTTTCAAGCATTTTAAATATTTGAAAAAGTCCAAAAAAATGAAAAAACCAAAAATCCAGACAAGGAAAGATGTTATCTTTTGGCAGCTGTCGAGTCATGTCACCTTTGAACAGAGCACTGTATATCACATCCGTTGGTTGGGTTTATGGTTTGAATTTAGGAGTTGTACTCATTTATCTGAGTTTATCTCCACCGAATGGTTACTCTTCTAGTCCCCATGGAGCCTTTGTCGATGCCTCATGTCATAGAGATGTCCCATTTTGTATATCGGGTCTATGCTACCTTTATTCAGTCACCATTCACCGTTATGCTCTTGCTCGAAGGAAGTTGAAACTTCAGTCGGCCATTCCTCAGTTATCCTGACTTTGCATGTCGGCCATTCCTAGTACAGTTACTGGTTCGTGCACCTTATGATTGAGTCCTTCCACATTATACAACTTTGCTGAGTACCTCATGTTGGATGATGGGGGATGCATTATTGCCCTCCTTCCAGCGGATTTCATCCCATCGACTTGAGATCATTTATTTTGGGATTGGAATCTAAAGTCATTTTTGAGTGCCTTGAGACTTGCAGTCATTAGTGGTAGGTTCTCTTGCCATCGACAGTTCTTGGGAATACATCAATGTCCCCTGATCGATGGATCCTCTCAAGTGTTAGACCTCAACACATCTATTCACACTTGTTAGTTTGCACTCTAGTACCTTGATTCCCATTATCATTATCGATGGGTGATCTCGCATCTGTTAACAGTATACATCAATAACTGGTAATCAGAGGATGGACTATTATGTTCGACCTCGACACCTCTATTCACATAGTAGGACTTGTACTCGTAGTGGTTTATGTAGAAGACCTTCCAAATTGGTGGCATCTCTTATATGCTACCTCCTTAATCGTGCCAGTGTTCATGAGATTTCAGCTCTCGTGACTTGATTCCAGTATATGTTAGACATTTCCAGCTATTATGGAGATCTTGATCCATTGTATATCTTCAGCCATTATGGAGATCATCATCCTTTGTATATCTTCATCATGGAGATTCTTATCTATGTATATTGTACGTGGTGATGACCACTTATGTGATATTTTGTATCATTCATATTCATGGCCATTGCACTCTTATGTATCCAAGACTGTTATATGTATTTGTAGCTATGTGCAGAGTTGTATCATTGTACTATGTTGATTGGGTGGCTAGTCTTCCATTTGGGATTCTTCATCACTCCACTTTTGGGATGGACTTATAATTTATTTCAGCCATCGTATGACCCCTCTGACCTCACACATTAGGGGGAATCTGTTATATCTGATTTTACCAAACCAGGTGAATCACACTTGTATGGCCTTCCCCTATCCCTCTACAGAATCCTTAGACCCCTTGGACCATTTTTTTGTCATTTGATGTTTCCTAGACCATCCCTAAAAACATGTGAAAATTGCTATACGCGACTTTTAAACCCCTTATCGCGTATATATGCAGGTTTGATCTCTAAAACTGTGTACATCAGGATGTGTACAAAATCCAAACCCTTTTGGAGTTTTCCTTGACATGGATCTGACTCACTTGTCTCCTGGCCTTCTATATGCCTTGAGATCACTTGGATTCGACCTTTCATTACCCCATTGAAAAGCTATATAAGGAACCCTTTGGATACATTGAAGGCATAAGAGATTTCAGAGCAAAGAAATTATAGACCATTGTTGCTGGAACTTGTGCTTGAGTCTGCATCCCTTTGTCCCTTGGAGCACTTTGGTGTTCTTCCCAAGCTTGCCTTTTTCTTGTGAGATTGCTATCGAGAGATGGAGGATTGAGGTGGTGGAGGCCCAAGTGGGGGATTCAGTTTCTCCAATTCCCAGGAGTGCCGATAGAGGTTGTATTCATTGTAATCTCTGCTTTTATATTAATAGAAATATCTTTTCCTATCCAATAATGTATGTTTGAATGAATATTTTATCCATGGATGATTTGAAATGCTTATACATTATTGATTATATATGCTAGAGTAGATCTAACACCAATATATATATTATGCTTGTCTTGTTTACTTGTTGTTGAGGAAGTGATTCATCAATTCAAGCTGAAGTTGGAAAGCTCAGCAAGGATCTACTTCCACTGTCCGGAATAAGGTACGAGGTCTGATCCTTTAGTGTTAGATATTTGATTTCTCTTGCATATTGGAAAGGATTAATTTTTGGAGTCAAGTTGTCTGTTGTGGTACCCCAAGCCACAGGAATTTCTCTCTGTAACACTTGTCTCCTAGCCTTCCATATTCCTTGAGATTGCTCGGATTCGACCTTTCATTACCCCATTAAAGAGCTATATAAGGAACCCTTTGTATACATTGAAGGCATGAGGAATTAAGAGCAAGAGGACTATAGTCCATTGTTGCCAGAACTTGTGCTTGAGTGTACATCCCCTTTGTCCCTTGGAGCACTTTTGTGTTCTTCCCAAGCTTATCTTTTGCTTGTGAGATTGCTATTGAGAGATGGAGGATTGAATTGGTGGAGCCCCAAGTGGGGGACTTGGTTTCTCCAATTCGTAGACGTGCTGATAGAGGTTGTATTCATTGTAATCTCTAATTTTATATTAATAGAAATATCTTTTCCTGTCCAATAATGTGTGTTTGAATGAATATTTTATCCATGGATTATTTCAAATGCTTATATGTTATTGATTATATATGCTAGATAGAGATAACACAATTATATATAGTATGCTTGTCTTGTTTATTGAATGTTGAGGAAGCAATTTATCAATTCAAGCTGAAGTTGAAAATCTCAACGGGGATCTACATGAACCGTCTGGAATAAGGTACGAATCGAGATCATTTAGTGTTAGTTGTTTGGTTTCTCTTCTATATAGGAAAGGATTGATTTTTGGAGTTAAGCTCTCTATTGTGGTACCCCAAGCCATAGGAATTTCTCTTCGTAATAGAATTGGCGACTCTACTAGGGATGTTCCTTGTTTTTCTTTGGGGTTTGGGGGCAGAATGTGCTTGATATTATTGACTTGCTCTTTGTTTCTCCTTGTTTCTGTGCTGCATTTTATGGTATGTTCATCCATTGACACTCCCCTTTATTGGTTTGACCCTTGGCCTGCTTTTTACCACTGTCTTCTCTGTATACATAGGTTTTTGGCCAAAAGTCACATACATATGTGGATGTTTGGCCAAAAGTCGCGTATACACGTAGGTTTTTGGCCAAAATCTGTGTATAAATGTAGTTTTTTGGCCAAAAGTCACGTATATACGTAGCTGTTCTTTAAAAAGTCGCATAAATCCTCCCTTTTGGTGAGTTTGATGTTGTGGGAAGTTCTTGGATGGGTTGTGAGTGTGGTTGGGTCTTCCTTGGGTCTGATGTTGTCTATTGGATGCTTCTTTTGTGATCGAAGACCATTTTTTCATTGATTTTTCTTTGAAAGTAGTTTTAGTCATTTATCCTTTTTGTTTTTCCATTAGTGCATTACTCTTTTTTGTCTTAGTGTCTTACTGGGCTTGTGTTTTATACATGCTATGGAGACTGAGAGTTTTAGATGACTTTTATTTCATTTTTCATTCTTTTATATTGAAAAATACAAAGTAGTTGCACTCTTAGTTGCATCTTAGATATGGATTTGAGGAGTTACTTGCATTGGATTGCTTGGATGAGAGTTGTATTTAGGATTTCATATAGGAAGGATTGTATTGACATCAAAGGAATATATATTTATGCATCTCATGTAGTGGCATACCCTATTTCTCATTTTACAAAGATTGCACTTAGCATTGTTTGTTATGGTGTGCATATTTACTTCACTGCTGAGTCATAAATTCATTAGTTGCATGATCATTTTCCTTTGAGTAATTACAACCAATTAAAATCAACACATAATAAAATGGATTACACTATTTTCTTTGATAGGGTACACCAACAAGATTAGGTTTTAGGGTCTTGGAATAGTTCATTGAAAGTAAATTCTCTAAGAACACTAAACAACAACATGTATGTCTCTGTTTAGGTGAGAGTGTGAAATTCCTTGGTATAATTAGTGTTTCTCAAGATCCTCCTCTTACAAGGGAGTTAAGCATGAGGAAGTGTGAGGGGTTATTGATTGTGATGACCCCTAGTCATAACTGAGTAGCACTGAAGATATTTCCAGGATTGTATTCGTATCTGGGGGCTCTTTTGATAGTTTCAGGCTTTTCTACCCTACCCATACAGTCGATCCCGCCTGCGACTGTCCACCTCAACATTGATTATATTGAGGTGACCTTAGTTTCCATACTTAGGTTATCGAGGGGGTACTTCGCAAAGGTTATTCTGCAAGTTTCCCAGTTAGGTAGAGGTCGAACAACATAGTTTCTTTATGCATTGAAGCTAAGGGCCACTATAATTGGTTATGTACCTCTGCTTGTAGTGTATGGGAGTTTTGAGCCTTTCCTAGGTGAGACGTACTTGCTACATTCAGGAGCTCACATGTCCTCCCCTTGGTTTGCTTGTATTTTGGCTGTAGATTTTCTTAGGAGTGTTCTCATTGTGTGCTAGTTGGAATTTGGGATCACGGTTACTTGAGTATATTTATGCTCTCTTGAGTTCGGGTCCTTTTATTTTTGGCATTCATGGTATCCTATCACCCGTCCTTGGTCCCAGTGCGGACCCTGGTGTTAGACTTGGGGGCATCATAGCCCCTTACCTTGCTCATAGATTTGGGGGTGGTCACATTCTTCCCTCTACTCCATTTGTGGAGGATGTTGACTCCCTTCTCTCGGTCTTTACACCGGTGGTCACCCTCATGGGGTTGGTAGTAGATGCGTGAACGTTGGGTCTATACCTTACTTTTCTTTTTATGTCCCATCATTCACCATGTTGTTTCCTTTGGGTTCAGTTGTCATGATCATTCCTCCCTATATCCTATAGTTTGGATTCTTTTTTGACTATTTTGGGTTGTTTTGGACTAATATGGTTGTCATGTAGGATTCGATTTTTGTACTCTCTCTAAGGTTTCGAGCCGTTCGTTCCTATCACAGGTATCATGTCTACACTAGCATATAGGTTAGGATTTTACATCTGCTTGCATTTTGCATGACCTTATGACTGTTTTATTTTAACCTTAGGTACGAACCCATTCCATTGTATCATAGAACCTTCATGTTGTTGTTATAAGTGGTACAATGTGAATGGTAGAGCTTTCCTATACATGGGTGTCCTAGTTAGCTCCCTTTTTGATTTGGTACCCATGTTGTGAGTCCTATCTTAGGTATGGGAGTCCCTTTTAGTCCCACCATGTCCTTAAGCAAGAGATTCATACTCCTCTTGAACTTTATGCTGGCTATTTCCCCAGGACTCCCTTATGTCAAGTTGTAATTGCATTTTCATGAGCTTTGCCTGCCTTATTGAGCCTTATGCCAGCTTCCCTGACTTTGAGTACCAGCCATATAGCCCGAGCTTGTCTCATGTCTAGCCATGTAGTGCCATTTTATATATCCTTTGCATCTTGATTCCTAATTTTTAATGGGAGGGGACTTTCCCCCGAGTGTCGCTATCCTACACATGTGTCCTTGCATTGAGCATAGGTATGTTCTGCTACTTGGAACTAGTTTTTTTTCCCATTGACACTCGTCTCCACCTAGCCTGTAACTTTAAAGCAGTTTTATTCTTTTTCAAGATTTTCAAACATTTGAAAAAGTCCAAAAAAAATTAAAAAAACTGAAAATTCAGACAAGGAAAGATGTTATCCTTGGTAGCAGTCGAGTCATGTCGCCTTCAAATAGAGCACTGTATATCACATCCATTGGTTGGGTTATTAGTTTGACTTTAGGACCTGTACTCGTTTATATGAGTTTATCTCCACCGACTGGTTAAGCTTCCAGTCCCTATGGAGCCTCTATCGATGCCTCCCGTGTCACATAGATGTCCCAGTTTTATATATCGAGCCTATGTTGCATACATTCAGTCACCATTCGTCGTTACGCTCCTGTTCGAAGGAAGTTGATACCCGAGTCGGCCATTCCTCAATTATCTTGACTTTGTATGTCGTCCATTCTCGGTACAGTTACTGGTTCGTGCAACTTATGATCAAGTCCTTCCACATCATATAGCTTTGCTGAGTACCTTGTGTTGGATGATGGGGGATGACTTAATTCCCTCCTTCTAGCGGATTTCATCCCATTGAATTCAGATCATTTATTCTGGGATAGGAATCTAGAGTAATCTTTGAGTTCCTTGAGACTTGTAGTCATCAGTGGCAGGTTCTCTCGCCATCGACAATTTTTTGGGAATACATCAATGTCCCCTGATCGATGGATTCTCTCAAGTGTTCAACCTCAACACATTTATTCACACTTGTTATTTTTCACTCTAGTACCTTGATTCCCATTTTAATTATCAGTGGGTGATCTTGTGTCTGTTAATGGTATACATCAATGACCGGTAATCAGACGATGGACTACTATGTTCGACCTCGATACCTCTATTCACATAGTAGGACATGTACTTATAGCGGTGTGTGTAGAAGACATTTCATATTAGTGGCATCTCATATATTCTACCTCCTTGATCATGCCAGTGTTCATGATATTTCATCTCTCGTGACTTGATTCCAGTATATGTCAGACATTTCTAGCCATTATGGAGATCTTGATCTGTTATATATCTTCAGTCTTCATGGAGATCATGATCTTTTGTATATCCTCATCATGGAGATTCTGATTTATGTATATTGTACGTGGCGATGACCACATATGTTAGATTGTATCATGCCTATTCATGGCCATTGCACTCTTATGTATCCAGGACTGCTATATGTATTTGCAGTTATATGCAAAGTTGTATCATGATTGTATAGTGCTGATTGGATGACTAGTTCTTACAATGGGTTCTTCATCACTTAACTTTTGGGATGGACTTATAATGTATTTAGGCCATCATATGACCCCTCTGAACTCACACATTAGGGGGCATCTGTTATAGCTGATTTTACCACACATGGTGAATCACACTTTTATGGCCTTCCCTGTCCCTATGCAGACTCCTTAGACCCCATGCTCCATTTTTGTTCCTTTGATGTTTCCTTGATCATCCCTAGAAACATGTAAAAGTTTCCATACATGAATTTTAAACCCTTTATCGCGTATATACACGGGTTTGACCCCTAAAAACACGTACATAGGGATGTGTGCAAAAGGCCAAATTCTTTTGGAGTTTTTCTTGATGTGGATCTGACTCACTTGTCTCCTGGCCTTCCATATGCCTTGAGATCGCTCGGATTCGGCCTTTCATTACCCCATTGAAGAGCTATATAAGAAACCCTTTGGATACATTGAAGTCATGAGGAATTGAGAGCAAGAGAACTATAGTCCATTGTTGCCAGAACTTGTGCTTGAGTCTGCATCCCCTTTGTCCCTTAGAGCGCTTTTGTGTTCTTCCCAAGCTTATCTTTCGCTTGTGAGATTGCCATCGAGAGATGGAGGATTGAAGTGGTGGAGGCCCAAAGCGGGGGACTTGGTTTCTCCGATTCGTAGACGTGCCAACAAAGGTTGTATTCATTGTAATATCTGATTTTATATTAATAGAAATATCTTTTCCCATCCAATAATGTGTGTTTGAATGAATATTTTATCCATGGATGATTTCAAATGCTTATATGTTATTCATTATATATGCTAGAGTAGAGATAACACAATTATATATAGTATTCTTGTTTTTTTTATTGAATGTTGAGGAATGAATTTATCAATTCAAGCTGAAGTTGGAAAGCTTAATGGGGATTTACATCAACCATCTGGAATAAGGTATGAATCGAGATCCTTTAGTGTTAGTTGTTTGGTTTCTCTTGCATATAGGAAAGGATTGATTTCTGGAGTTGAGCTATTTGTTGTGGTACCCCAAGACATATATTTGAGTGCATAAGGATTCCATTCAAAAAGTTCAAAAAGTAGGCTTACTAAATCTAGTCAAATCCCCCATAGGTGCATAAAGCAGTTTCCAAATATACACAAATTCTCATGAATTAGCTAAGTCAAGTAGGAAAGCTAATGAGGGATGGAAGGACAACTCATACATGCTTTTATTAGGAGAAAAGGAGGGAGGATGATGTGGACAAGAAACAAGTCAACTACACCCAGTCAAGCTTTTCCTTTTGCCTTAATTCTCAATAAAACAGGAAGCTTTTCAGCAAAAGCAAATATGTGCTTTGGAGGATTTGGAATAAAGTAGACATGCTAAATATGGTTTCCAAGAGGTTTCTCAAGCACTCGATGAATCAGTTTTAGCAAGTGTTGACTTCTATGACATGTAGAAGGAAACTAGCATAGAGTGGAATCTAGGAGACTAGGTAATAAGACAAAAATGATTTAATTAATGTCTAAGGTAGGTAATTATGGGTTGATTATTTTAACAATTTCTCTAGTGAATAGTGTCTCTTATTGCACTATGGTAATGTAATTATTATGAATACCATGTCTTGGTCTAGATATTGCTACACCGAAATCTTGCACTCTTGATCCATGTGTCAACCCTTTTTCTAAACCCCAAATTTCCCTCTGCTAAAGTTGACTGAAATTGAGGTTTTCCTTCTTTTTTTCCTCTCTAGGAAGGTTGGCGCCTTTATCCTTCATGCTAGGAGCATAGACGATGCCTTGTCCCTTCATGCTAGGCATGACGCTGATTGCCGCTCTGTCTCCCACTGCTAGGAGCGCAGACGACGCCTTTTCCCTTCCTGCTAAGAGCGTCGATGGTGTTTTGAGGGAAAAAATGAATATTCGAGACCGTTCTCGAAGGTGGATGAGGTGGATGTCTATCCCTAATATCTATGTGAGGTGGCATTTTAGTTCCTAACTATTATGGAAGATCCCTTAGATCCCTCCACCTAATCCTCAACCTATTCTATCCCTTTAGCCTTTAAAATTTAACCCTCTCTCCATTTGGAGGGGAGGAAGGACTATGGTACTCTTATGCTGGTGGAATTTATAGGTGGCTTACTATCTTTCTTTGGAGGCTTTGGCTTGGATTGTTGGATGGAGGATTGCAACGTTAAGGCTAGGTTGTGATGTTCCTTCTCATTGTAATTCTATGTATCTCCTTGATTACATTAATGCAAATCTCTTTCCATAAATGTTATTGTGTTAATAATGTTTATATATTTCTTCCTTAACTGTTAGCATAGATCAATTATATGTTTGGATACACATGCTGTTTGCTTGTATCCACATGCTTTACAAGGTTTTGCAGCTGTAGATCTAAATATTGTAGAGCTTGGATCAACAGAGAGAAGAGGATCGATGAATATCAGGTAAGTGATCTATCTGTTCTTTGCATTTTTTATTGATCTAGGGAAGTATATTGTATTCTCTATTTGATTTGTTCTAGATACACATGGACTAGGGAGATCTAGCTTTCTTCTGATTGAGTAGATTTATCTGATAAAAAATTTGGTGAATCCATTGGGGATCGTACATAGATTTTGTTAGAATAATCAACCCATAGTTAGCTACCTTAGACATTAATTAATCCATATTTTGTCTTATTTTCCTAGTTTCCATATTCCACCTTATGCAAGTTGTCCTCCACACATCCAAAGTGGTCAAACTTGCTAAATTTGAGTTATGGAGCACTTGGGAAACCACGTGGAATCAAATCTGCTTTATTCCTGGCCTTCCTAGTGCATGTCTGCTTTTTCTACTTTATTGCCTGCTTTTCTGAGTTTTAAGGCAATTGGGAAAGTTTGACTAGGTGAAGTTAACTTGTTTTTTTTCCTCATCATCCTCCACTCTTTTATCCTAATAAAATCATGTATGATTTGTCCTTCCATCATCTATTATCTTGCCTAATTGATTTTTCCAATTCGTGAGCTCCTAGACAGATTTGGAAACTACTTTATGCACCTATGGGGGATTTGCTTAGATTTAGTAAGCCTACTTTTGACCAAATTCGAATGGCATCCTTATGCATTCAAATATCTCATGTAATTATTATTGTGGAAGCCTATGACTTCATAGGGTTGGCTATTGTACACTTATTCAATACAGATTAGTGTTCAGCTCCATATTCAGTCTCCTTTGTGTGTAATTTGCATGTGTAATTAGCAATTTTTGTGACTGTAATCGTTCTAACACCTGGGTTCAATTTCCATAGATTTGATTTTTTTTTTTTCATTTCATATCTTTTATCAGTCCTTTTTCTAGCCTCTAGAGACCTTCCCTATTTTGGATTTTCTCTTTGAAGAGTGTCTTACATCCGCTTAATGCTCTTTGTCTCACTATCAAACCTTATACCCTTTTCCCATAGAAAATATGACTTTTATTTTGATTTGTTTCTCCACCAATGCACCTGGGATTTGTAGACAAAGCGTCGTTCTTTTCATTTTTTAACGTCGTAAGTGTTAACTATATAGGCGCTCTTTTCCTTAGGAGAAAATGCACCGTCGATGCTTTTACATTGTGTAGTAGGTGCGTTGTGACGCTTTGGTGCAGTGTAGCATGTGTGTCATAGGTCGGTGATTTTGCGCAATGTAGTAGGTGCACTCCAGTGCCCTGGTGCAGTGTAGCATGTGCGCGATAGGTAGGCTCTCTTGTGCAGTGTTGTAGGGGTGTCGGTCCCCTCATAGGCGCTCTGGTACAGTGTTGTAAGTGCACCGCCCTTTGAAACTTAGTTTTTGGCTCAGATTTCCTTCATTTTTTGGGTTTTGGTTTGATATATTTTGGGTTTTTGTTTGATGGATTTTGGTTTTTAGGTTGCATTTGATAGTCATTCACCCTCTAGACCCAGCATTATCTCTTCCTCCCCTCATTCATTGAGTTTTTTGGTTGCATTTTGGTTTTTTTGGAGCAATTCTTGATTGTTTTGGAGTTGTTTGAGTTATCCTTTTGGCCTGTCCTGTGAGGTTCCTGAATTTTGATCCACTCCTATTCACATAATTTGCTTGTGTCTTTTAGACTTGAGTAGTGTTTGATCTTGTGTGGTGTTTCAGATATTCTTAGAGAGTTCATATATGGGAGACTCTCTCGAGACCACTAGTCAAGAGAACCCTTTTCAAGGTATGTCTTTTCTTTCCCCCCCTTATGGATATGTTGGTCCTCCCTTCATGGCTACTTTAAAGCTTCCTGGATTGACGATATGATTACATCTATGGTTATTCTCCAATACTATCATACCAAATGCATCCTTTGTGTCAGATCTTGGTCCTTTACTACATGAGCATCAACCTCATGTTAACCCTTCTCCTTCTTCGTTGAATGTTGAATCAAATTCCCTATCTTCCTCTTCATCAGTTGAAAACTCTAAAGTTAGTAAATGGGTGGGTAAGAAGAAGATGAAAAGGAGGGCTAAGAAGAAGGTCATTGCTCCAACCTCTGATATTCACGTGGGGAGCCCACCAGCCACTGGTCATCATGCTGGGAGTATTGATGTACCAATTTTTGACACCTGTAAAGCTAAGTTCGCTTGTATACTTTGCAAGGGTGATCACCTTCTCAAGGACTGCCCCGGTATTTCCCTTATGGTAGAAGTGTGCTCTAAACATCCCGTGTCATCATTATTTGATCATCATGCTAATGATGCCCCATCAGCCAGTGAGTCTTTGGTTAAGAATATAAAAGGAAAGGTCATATATCCTTGCTTACTATGTAAGGATATGCACCTCACTTACCTTTTTCCTCGCATGGATGAAGATTCAAAGTTGTTGGAAGATCTTACTGTTCCTCAGCAACAGCTTCCAACTGGTTATCATATGTTGTCTCTTGACATCCCATTGGTTGATCAAGTGGTCGATTCAAGTCCATCCTTGGTCGATCCCACTCTTTCATTGAAGAGTGAAGTAAAATAGGTTGATCCAAGCCCATCCTTGGTCAATCCCACTCTTCCTTTGGAGAGTTAAGTTAAAGTGGTCGAGTCAATGTCATCTCCACCTGATCCCACTCTTTCGTTAGAGAGTGTTGATACTAAAGTAGTTCCTTCGACAAAGTCTTCATATTCTCCCTCTCTTCCCATCGAGAGTGAAAATTATCCTACTGAAGTTTTCATAGTTAGTTCTGATTGTTCTATGCAATAGGAAGTTTTGTCTCTTTTGATAGAACCCTCTCCAAGTAGTGACGTTATTTCCTTTGACTGGAGTAACCTAAAAAAATATCGTCTTCCTTCGAGTGTTCCTTTCCAAATAGATGTAGGAGTTTCTTATAAGAGAATACTATGCACTATCATTGATGAAGGGGATTATGTTAGCATTCTATCCTCTACTTCTTGGCAAGCCATAGGTTCTCCTCCGCTTGTGCAAGCTACTAATCAGATACTGGCTTTTAATCGAAGACCCACTACACCTTTCAGGATCCTTCCTCAGTTACCCATTAGTTTGGAAGGAAAAACTATCTGTGTCGATGTTATGGTAGTCCAAGGTCCCTTAGATTTCAATTTGCTCCTTGTGCGTGATTATGTTTACGCCATGAAAGCTGTAGTGTTCACACTCTTTCAAGTGATGTATTTTCCCCAGGATGGGAAGATTGTGACCGTTGATTAGTTTTCTTTCGTTAAACCTGATTATCGTGTGACTCCTAGTCATCAAACTTCCCTGAATGTCCCACGTGTTCTTGTGGCTCTTTCCCCTTCTAGTTAGATTCTTCCCATCATTGGTAAAATGGGGGGCATGGATCTATCCTCCAGACATCAAATTGGAGTTAAGTTGCTAGCTTCTTAGGTAAGGGGGCAACCCACCAACCTATGGAAATCATGTTGGCTTAGAACTTGTTGTGAGCATAGTTCCTTTTCTCTGTCAAGTTCATTAAAAAATGAAATAGATGCATACAAGAATAGTTACTTTCTGTTTCAAGCTTGTGTAAAAATGAAACAGGCCACCTTGAGCAGTGTTTATTCTTAGTTTCAATCTTGTTAAAAAATAAAAGTGACCTTGACCAGAGTTCCTTTTTCGTGTCAAGCTCATTAAAAAATGAAGCGGATTCTTCCATTGTGTCAAGACTCAATGAAGCTTAGGGGGCATGCACCCTGTCTCTTTATTAGTGTTAAGTGACTTGACAGTTATTCTGGGGGAAAGTACCAACCATTGGACATCATGTTGGGAAATCACCCATCGATGGAAGTCATTTTGAGCATAGTTCATTTTCTATTTCAAGCTCATTAAAAAATGAAGTAGGTTTCCTTAAGCATAGTTTACCTTTTGGTTTCAAGCTTGCATAAAAATGGAACCATGTTTTGAGCATAGTTCTTATTCTGTTCCAAGCTCGTTAAAAAAATGAAGTAGATACCTTGAGCATTCTTTCAACTGATCTTCAAGCTCATTAAAAATAGTAAAATGGTGTTGAGCTTACTTATCATTTTTCATGCTCTGGTTAAAACATGAAAATTGGTTTGAGCTTACTTTATCACTTTTTTGTGCTCTGGATTCAAACATGAAAAAGGTTTCGAGCGCCTTTTATACCTTTCTCGTGCTCGTTAAAAACTCAGTGAAGAGGTAGCGAGTATAGTTTTACTGTTTTTTAGACTCGTTAAAATTGGATTATGAAAAAAGAACTCGTTAGGGAGTTATATTTAAGCTATTTTCAGTCTCCTTAAAAGCACAAAAGATTTCCAAGTGAGCTTGTTACGTTCACGCTTGTAAAAGAATCAGAACGGTTGACTAGTCGGTGGTAGGTTATCTCTTTTTTGTACCGACTAGGCCTATTTTACGAAAAAGGAACCCTCTCGGAGTCTTCTTAGTTATTTCGGACTCTCTAAACATGAAATGACAAGTGAGTTTGCTTTCGTCGGACTCGTAAAACAAAATGATGAAGGACCCTCTTTTGGGAATGACCCATCCTTTCTAAGGTTCGTAAAACATATGAGATTAGACTCGTTTGAAGGATGAGCTATATCGAGCGTTTTTTACCCTTTTCAAGATCGTTAAAAATAAAAGAGGCACTCATCAATCGTGATGGGGAAATGAAGGAAAGATTTTGTATTTTGTTATGGCAGTACATAGTCACTCTTGAACATGGCACTCACTTGCATATGCATTTCAGTACTTCGATGATCCGTTTGTCTTCGAGTCCTGCTAATTCCTACAATCTTCTTACTCCTTTGAGTTGTCCCAAAATACTCTCATTGTCAATTACATTGGGGGATTGGTATCATTCTCATGTCAATACTACTAAGTCATACCATGCCCATGTTCAAAAGAAGTTTGGTTGTTTATCAACTATCTGTAGTCAATTTACCTTCTATCATGTTGGTCATCCTTGAGTCAGTCTTGTACATCACTCTATTTTCCGGTTTATTCCAAAACATCTTTGATCGTGTTTCGTGTCGACTATGGGGGATTCATTATGGCCCTCCTTTGACAGGTCTATTCTTGTCGACTTCAACTCCTTATCCAGGAATTTGACTTAGAAACCAAGTCAAGCACCTTGGGCCTACATGCCTTAATGGTAGGTTACCTCAATTTGGACATGAGTTTACATCATTGACTCTTAATTGAAATATCTCATCGAGTGTTCGACTCCAAGTCCTTTATTCACATTCGATGGAATGTACTGAGATACCTTGGGAATCATTGACATCAATGGTGATTTCCCTCGCACTTTTTAACAGTTTACATCATTGAATGGTAATTGAGTGGTTTCTACCATGTTCAATGTCAAGACATTGTAATCACATGATTAGATTCGTATCATTGCGGGTTCAGCTTGAAGACCCTAGGCTGTCATATATCTTCACCTAGGTTGCGATGGAGTTTTTTTTTGAGTCATATTACATGGATCCACTTTTGTATTGGTCATGTCTATGTTGTCATATCATCATGGATCTATGCTTGTGTCTAGTAGCCATGATTGTGTTCAGTCAGTCTCTACTTCCATGGATCTGCATTGTATTGGTCGACAGCCATGTTATGAGTCATATGAGATTTGAGTCAGTGATACTGCAGCAGCTTCCAACCAACATCCTTTCATTAGATTTCTTCACTTTGCAAAGCATTCACCTATCCCATTCCTCTAACTTCATGCTTTGGGGGGAATTCTGTTACACTAAAATCTTGCACTCTTGATCCATGTGTCAACCCTTTGCCTAACCCCCAAATTTCCCTCTGCTAAAGTTGACTGACATTGAGGTTTTCCTACCTTTTTACCTCTATAGGAAGATTGGTGCATTTATCCTTCATGCTAGGAGTGTCGACACCACCTTGTCCCTTCATGCTAGGCATGCCGCTGACCGGTGCTCTGTCTCCCACTGCTAGGAGCGTTGACGACACCTTTTCCCTTCCTTTTAAGAGCGTCGGTGGCATTTTGAGGGCCAAAAATGAAGATTTGAGACCCTTCTCGATGGTTGATGAGGTGGATGTTTATCCCTATTATCTACGTGTGGTGCCATTTCAGTTCCTAACCTGTAGGGAAGATCCCTTTGATCCCTCCTCCTAACCCTCAACCTATTCTATCCCTTTAGTCTTATAAATTGAACCCTCCCTCCATTTGGAGGGGAGGAAGGACTATGGTATTTTTATGCAGGTGGAATTTCTAAGTTGCTTACTATCTTGCTTTGGAGGTTTTGGCTTGGATTGTTGGATGGAAAATTGCAGCGTTAAGTCTAGGTTGTGATGTTCCTTCTCATTGTAATTCTATGTATCTCCTTGATTACATTAATACAAATATATTTCCATAAATTTTATTGTGTTAATATTGTTTATATATTTCTTCCTTAATTTTTAGCTAAGATCAATTATATGTTTGGATACACATATGTTGTTTGCTTGTTTCCACATGCTTTATAGGGTTTTGCAGCTGTAGATCTGAAGATTATGGAGCTTGGATCAACAGAGAGAAGAGGATCTGCGAATATCAGGTAAGTGATCTATCTTTTCTTTACATTTCTGATTGATCTAGGGAAGTAGATTGTATTCTGTATTTGATTTGTTCTAGATCCACTTGGACTAGGGAGATCTGGCTTGATTCCGATTGAGTATATTTATCCGATAACACCTATGATTTATTTTTCAACTTCTTTCTATAATTTATGGTGTAATAAATACTCTCTTCAATATTGATGGAAGTTTGAGTTCATTTGATATGTTTATTCACGAGTTAATTCGACCTTTTCTAGTTTTATATTTATTTTTTACTAGTTTTGTACTACTGAGCATTAAACACACTCTCGGTAATGTTACAGCTGATTTTACCACACATGGTGGATCACATATTTATGGCATTCCGTGTCCCTTTGCAGACTCTTTGCACCCCATGGACCATTTTTGTACCTTTGATGTTTCCAATATCATCCCTAAAAACATGCATTATTTTCTATACATGACTTTTAAATCCATTATCACGTCTATACGTGGATATGACCCTTAAACCTACATACATCAGGATGTGTGTAGACGACCAAATAGTTTTGGAGTTTTATTTGATGTGGAGCCGAGCCAACTGTCTATTGGCCTTCTATATGCCTTGATATCGCTCAGATTTGACCTTCCATTACCCAATTGAAGTACTATAAAAGGAACTATTTAGATACATTGAAAGGAGAGGAATTGAAGAGCAAGAAAACTATAGTCCATTGTTGCCGAAGCTTATACTTGAGTCTGCATTCCTTTGTCCCTTTGAGCACTTTGTGTTCTTCCCAATATTTCCTTTTCTTGTGAGATTTCTATCGAGAGATGGAGGATTGAAGTGGTGGAGGCCCAGGTGGAGGACTCAGTTTCTTCAGTTTGCATACATGCCAACAGAGGTTGTCATTCTTGTAATCTCTGATTTATATGAATAGAAATATCTTTTCTTTTCTAATAATGTGCGTTTAGATGAATATTGAATCCATGGACGCTTTTAAATTCTCATATTTTATTGATTATATATTCTAGAGTAGGTCTAACATAATTATATAGCATGCCCATCATGTTTACTTATTGTTGAGAGAGTAAATTGATAATACAAGCAAGATTGGAAAAGATGAATGAGGATCTACATCAACCATCTGGAGTAAGGTATGTTTTGAGATCCTTTAGTGTTAGATGTTTTATTTCTCTTGCATATGGGAAGGGATTGTTTTTTGCAGTCACTCTGTCTGTTGTGGTACCCCAAGCCATACAAATTTTTATCTGTAACAGAATTGGTGATCATACTGGGGAGTTCCTAGTCATTTCCTTTGGGGGTTTTATCAACATTCAATGTTCTTGAATTGCTCTGATTTATCTATTTCTGAATCGGGTCAGGGGGCATGTTTTCCTGGTAGTGTCTGATAGGAGTAAATTTTGTCTCACCTTGTCTATTTACCCTTATTTTCTATCTCTTTGTCTTCCTGTACATGAGTTTTTCCTTTACAGCCGCGTGTACACACGGGTTTTCCTGGAATAGCCGTGTGTATCTGTGGATTTTCTGCACACAGTCACGTATGCCCCAAGTTTTTCCTTTTTGGGGAAAATTAAGTGTTGTTGGGTGAGTTTGGATTACTTTTGAGTCTTGTTGGATGCTTTTGGAGTCTGTATACACCTCTCTTTCTGACCAATGATGCTTTTTAATTTAAATTTTTGAAAATGTTCTTGTCATTTCATTTTCTATTTTTTGTTTTGGGATTAGTGCATTAGGTCTCTTTTACCTTATTTATTTTCTTGGGTGTTGTATGATAGTGCTTGCAGAGTCTGGGGGTTGTAGATTCATACTTTTTCTTTTTATCTCATTTTAATCCAAAAAATACAAAACATTTGCTTTTTGCATCATTATGCATTGTTGCATTTTACATTTTGCATGGTACTTGCATTAGGTTTGCTTGGAGAGTATTTGTCATATTTTCATATAGGAATGATTTCATATTCATTTGAAGGAAAATTTTGCACTTCACGTAGTAGCATACCCTACTTTTCATTTGACACAGTGCATTTGCATTGATTGTTAGGTGTGCATTTTACTTCTTGTTTCGTCATAACATCATTAGTTGCACTAGCATTTTCCCTTTTGAGTTATAAGCCAATTAAAATCAACGCATAATAAAATGAATTACACTCTTTTCTTTTATAGGGTGCACCAACAATATTAGGTTTTAGGGTCTTGGAATAGTTCATTGTGAGTAAATTCTCCAAGATCACTAAACAAAACATTTATGTGTCTGTCCAGGTGAGAGTGTGAAATTCCTTTATATAATTAGTGTTTATCAAGATCCTCCTCTTACAAGGGATTTAAGCACGAGGCAGTGTGAGCAGTTATTGATTGGGATGACCCCTATTCATAACTAAGTAGCACTGGAGATATTTCCAGGATTGTATTCATATCTGGGGGCTCTTTCAAGAGTTTTGGGCTTTTCTACCTTTCCCATCAGGTCAATCCTGCCTGTGATTGTCCTCTTGAGCATTGATTATATTGAAGGTGACCTTAGTTTCCTTACCTAGGTTATCGAGGGGGTACTTTGCAGAGGTTATTCTGTTGGTGTCCTGGATAGGTAGGGTTCAGGGTCGGACAACACATTCACTATATGCGTTGAAGCTGAGGGCCACTATAAATGGTTATGAACCTCCACTTGTTGTGTATAGGAGTCTCAAGCATCTCCTAGGAGATACATACCTACTTCATTCGGGAGCTCACATATCCTACCCTTATTTGCTTCTGATTTGGATTTACATTTTATAGGTGTATGCTCTGTGCACAGTAGTTTGCCTAGGGTTTGCGTAAGTAGATCGAGTCTTTTTCATTTTTTGAGTCATTATGGATTTGGGCATGGAACTTTTTCATTCTCGTTGTTTAGCAAGACTTCCACCTTCTATGTATCCTCTAGCTTTCGGAGAGAGAAACAGACAGTCTGGATAGACTACTTCTCACTTTGATTCACACACGATGGGAGATCATGAGGGATGAGATTCTTGAGATGTCTTCTCCACCTCACGAGGTTGGGGATGTATATTCTACTCCTGTATATGATCCTTCACTAGAAATACCTTCACATTCTAGTTATGATCCCTCATTCATAGGTCGTTGGTATTGGTTTCCAGGCGATGAGACTCATCATGAACCCACAAGCACTAGTCATGTTCGTTATGGCATGTCTGATATCCCTGCACCTGATCCGACACATCATTTCAAGTTGGAATTTGAACCTAGCACTATGCCTGGGGGCACTCCTATTCCTTTCCATGTGGAGATATTTGGGAGCAGTAGTCACATTTCACCTTCCATCCCGGTGGTGGAAGCAACCTCACATGTCCATCCTAGACCTAGTGCTAGTAACCATATGCAGATACCAGAACTGAGTCAAGTGACCATAGGGAACACCACTTACATCCCTTCACATGTCCCTTCGTCCTCGAACCCTACTCCTTCGAATGCATTTTCAACAACCCTTCCTTCCCCTCCTTCATGTGGTCCTTTGGGCTGGAATATCTCTACTAGCCATGTTCGTACTACGACTGCTCGCATGGTAGTATCTGAGAGTCAAGTACCTCCCGTTATGTTGGGAGGTCATATTCCCATTTCTGGATCGTCTAATGGTTCATTGCAAGGAGTTCCCATATCCCTAACTATGGAGATTCTCATGGGACAACCCATGGGACACCTTATCGAGCTTCTCATGGACAGTCTTATGGACAGAACTATCAACCCTATGGGTACGGGTATCAACAAACTGCTTACTCCTCCAATTATGGCTTTGTAGCATTGCATAGTCAAGGTACACCACATCATAATGATTCCATGTAGCCCTATATGGGTCCAATGAGAGGAGGATAGTATGTGCAAGGACATTGTATTTATAGAAATCAACCCTACATGAACTAGAACTATTAGGGAGCACGGCATAGACCGGCTCTCCCTACGCTCTCTTTCCTCACAACGTTGAACTTACCTAACTTATCAATACTTATGAACGATCCGATATCTCATGACCCAGCCTGGTTGGACATCCCTAACAAGCTTCCTTTAGACATTCTCAAGTTCGAGGGAAAAGCTAGAGAAGATCTTAGTGAGCATGTCACTACTTTTCACCTTTGGTGCTCTTCCAATTTGTTACATGATGATTCAATCCATTTAAGTCTATTTCAACGCACCCTCACCAGACATGCAAGGAAATGGTATATAGAGCTACCAAGTGGGGCATTCATTTTATTTGATGACCTTTCCATGAATTTCCTTAACCACTTTCATCTACCCATGTGTTACGATGTTGGTATAGAAATTTTGTCGACATTTTGACAAGACAAAGACACACATATCTTGGATCATATTCAAGAGTGGCATAGATGGAAGTGGTTGATTAAAGCCTTTATACCACCATATTTTCTCCTTGAGTGGTTCCTCAATTCATTGTTAGCTTACATAGCGAAGGATGTTTCTACATCTGGAGTTCAAATTGAGGAATAAGAAAACTTTAGGGCACAAGAGTTGGATTTGATCTACGCTCAATCTGGACTTTTGTATGAGATTATACCTAATGCTCCGTGATCTAGTTTCGATCCCAAGATCAAGCTTGGACCACATGCCGATGGCATTGTGGGTTGTACAAGTGCCAAACCTGCATATTCGGTTGTGAAACAAGTGAGCCAATTGTCTATTAATCAATCCAAATCGGGACAAGCCACAGCTTCGTCTCAACCCACCCAAACAGTGAGTGTATTTTCCATGTAATCGTTGGACCAGAAGGGAAAATAGCAGCTCGAAAGGAATAAGAAAAAGGGTAAAAATAATTGTAAGGGTGGGAATAAGAATGAAAATGCTAATTTTAATGACAAGAACACTCGTAATGCTGGAGGAGACAAGCAGTCTAAACATAAGGTAAACTTTCCTTGCAATTTGTGTAAGGAGGACCACCTCACTCACTTGTGCCCTCATATGGAATATGCCTCAAGATTCATAGCATAGGGCCCAGATGTGCTAACTAATCCTTTACCCCATAATCAAAATATGAACTCGAGGACTAATGATCCTCATTGTGCATTGGGTGGAGATCAACATCTGTCGGAAGCCAATACTTGTCATGGTTGCATCAATATGGTGCATGCTACTAAGGTTGTGACTCGTGCAAAGGATTATGGTTCATCACAAATGAACCATGAAAAGGAACCCACTCCACCCGAGAGCCCTTTATGTATCGAAAACCATATGGATAAACTTGAAGTTGCACCTCGCATTCCTAAGGGAGTCCTAAAGCGTTCAGGGCATAATCCTAATTCCTGAGCCACCCAGAACTATTCTGTTGTCAAGGATTTGGGACAAACTACTTGTGCAATGTCCGTGATTGAAGTACTTCAGAGTTGTCCTCCGCAAAGGAAATCCTTGCTTTCTACTCTTGGGGTTATTGATGATAACTCTTCTTCCATTATCAAATTTGAAACCATGGGACTGCACCCTCGTTTTCCTTACTACGTGTCTCTTTCGATTCATGTAGAGTGTCTTAATATGATCGTCAATCACATTGTGATTGATGAAGGCGCTGCTGCTTCCGTGATGTCTTTGTCATGTTGGAAGGGTTTGGGTTCTCCCAAGTTATCTCAATCTGCTACCATGTTGACTGCTTTTGATGGTAGATCATATCAACCGCATGAGATTCTTCCTTCTCTTAAGTTCCAATTGGGAGGGAAGATCGTTGTGATCGAGGTCAAGGTGGTTGATGTGCCCCTTGACTATAATCTTTTGCTGGGCCAGAATTGGATGTATACTATGCAAGTTGTAGCCTCTTCTCTCTTTTGAGTGGTATGATTTCCATTTAATGGGAAGATCATTATGATTGATCATATATCATTCTGTAATCCAAGTGTTAGTGCATCATCAGGATATTCTATCCTGATTATCGATCATTCTCAATCGACAACTGGGAGTGTAGGTGTGGGATTGTATCCATCTCTTATGGGAACCTTTAGCTGTCCTGCGCCCGTTCTTATGATCGGATCTAGTTTTGTTGGGGCTTCTTCCTCATTGAATTAGGTGTCTTTCGCACTACCCATATGGAAGATCCTTGGATTCTTCCTTCACCAAGTCCTTTGAATGGAACTATCGAAACGAATGTGTCGTTTCCTGCAATGATGATAGAATATAAAGCGAATCTTGATTGTGCTATAGATCCTTGTCCTTCCTCTTCACGGATGAAGGAGGAGGACTCGCATGTGCTACCTTCATGGGCAGTTGAGTCCTCTCATGCACATGATTTCCTCGATGATGTTTTTCCATTGGATGAAGCCATTATTGAGGCCATGTCTGGGGTTGAGCCACCTTGGGAAGAGTTATATCATAGATCATATTTTCTTCCTGGGATTGACCGTATGGAGCATGAGGACTTTAGGGAGATTCTTAATGAGAATATTGGTAGTCCTGTGGTTCCATTGAGCTCTCTTGGTCAGATGGCTGATGGGAACATGGAAAATTTGTCACCTACTATTCCTATCAATATTTCTTGTGATCTTGGCAAAGTTGAGAACATCTACATTGGGGCGATTGTTCCCCTGATGAGATCAAGGAGAATATTGATCTATTTAAAGAGTTCTATGACATATTTGCTTGTTCATATGAAGAAATTCTAGGTATTGACCCTCATATTGTTAAACATGAGATTAAGACCTATCTGAATGCGAAGCCGATTCGACAACATTTGCATGCGGTGAATCCTAGAAAAGTACCTGCTATTAAGGCTTAGATAGAGAAGCTGTTAAAATATGGTTTTATATATCTCGTTCCCTTGATGGAGTGGGTTTCAAATCCCATTCTGGTTGATAAGAAGCACACAGTGATCTGTATATGCACTGATTTCCGTGATTTAAATCGTGCTTGTCCTAAGGATAATTTTCCCACACCATTTATTGATCAGATTTTGGATGAGTGTGCAAGAAGCGAGGCATTCTCCTTTATGGATGGTTTTTTTGGATATAATCAGATTCAGATCAAAACCGAGGATTAACATAAGACTGCATTTATTTGTCCTTAAGGTACGTTTGCATATCGAAATATTCCTTTCGGCCTTAAAAACGTTGGAGCTACTTTTCAGTGGGCTATGACCTTAATTTTTCATGATCTCAAAATGATTATCAAAGTGTATTTGGATGACCTTGCCGCTCATTCTCGTCTGAGAGTGCATCATCCATACCATTTGAGATTAGTATTTGTAAGATGCCACCATTACCAGGTCAGGTTAAATCCTCATAATTTCATCTTTTGCGTGATTGTTTGTTGCTTACTAGGGTTCATTGTATCCAAGGAGGGTATAAGAGTCGATGCCTTAAAGGTTGAGGCAATAATTCAACTGTCTCCCCTGCACAATATTAGACATCTTCAGTGTTTGCAAAGAATGGCAAATTTCTTGCGGAGATTCGTAGTTAATTTTGCCAATTTGACTAAAGGCTTTATGCATCTTTTAAAGAAGTACACTACTTTTCGTTGGGATTAGTGAGGCCAGGAGTCCTTTGATGCTCTTAAGTGAGCGTTAGCATCGGCCCCCATGATTAGTCCACCTAACTATGGCCATGATTTTTTGATTTATGTGGCCACGTCCATGGAGACGGTTGGTATGATTTTGGTTCAGGAGAATGAGGAGCTCCACAAGCATGTGATTTATTATTTGAGCTAGAACCTTATTGATGTGAAAATATGTTATTCTCATGTGGAGAAACTTGCCTTGGCCACCGCTCATGCGGTTCATAGATTGAGACATTACATTCTCCTTCTTTAGACCTTGGTGGTAGCTCAAGTCAATCTATTTTAGTTCGTCCTCACTAGAAGGACGATTGGGGGAAAATACAATAAATGGATTGTTATTTTTAAAGAGTTTGATCTTGAATTCGTTTCGATGAAATCAAAGAAATTGTTGATCTTTGCGGAGCTCATATCTGATTTTCCAAGTGTGTAGGAGGAGGAGGTTTATGAGGATACGTTTGTCGATGAGCATATTTTCCTTATCTCAACTTTGGACCCATTGTACAGGGATATCATTGTATATTTGCAAATGTTTAAGGTCCCTACTCAACTTTCATGAGATGAGCGACGATGATTACGTCATGTAGCTAATAACTACCTTATAGTGGATAAAACTTTGTACCACCATGGGGTAGATTCCATTTTGCATCGTTTTTTAACCCATGATGAGGCTGAGGTTGTGCTGAATGACTGCCATGGAGGGGCATGTGGTGGTCATTTATCTAGGCTTTCTACAGCCCAAAAACTATTGAGAGCGAGATATTTTTGGCTGTTGATCTTCAAATATTGCGTTAATGTGGTCAAGAAGTGTCACCCTTGCCAGGTGTTTGCACACAATATGCGCTCGCATCCTACCCCATTACATCCTATTATCAGTGTCGGTCCCTTCACCAATTGGGGGCTTGAATTCATGGATTGCAACCTAGCTTTAGCTAGGGGCATCATCACATTATAGTGCTTATTGATTATTTCACAAAATGGGCAGAGGCTATTCCCACAATTAAATTCGACGGTGAAATAGCCATGCATTTCATTTTCAACCAAATTATTACTTGGTTCGACATTCTGAAAGAGCTTGTCCCTGACCATGGTAAGCACTTTCAGAATAAAATGATGGAAGAGTTGGCTTGAAATTTAGGGTATAAGCAGGAGAACTCCTCTTCTTATTACCCTCTGGTGAATGGACAGGTTGAATCAATGAATAAATCACTTCATTCCATTCTCCAACAAACCATCATGCAAAGCAAGATTAATTGGCATATCATGTTATATCCTTCTTTGTGTGCCTATAGAATCGTGGTTAAGACTTCCACCATTTTCTCTCTATATCTTCTTGTACATGGGGTGGAGTTTGTCTTGCCAATTGAATGCAAAATCCCTTCGTTGAAGCTAGCTATAGAGCTCTTACCAGACACTTCCGCATTGGAGGAACGTTTGGTCCACTTAGAGCAGCTTGATGAGCAGCACCGAGATGCCTTAGTGGCTCTAGAAGTAAATAAGCATCATGTTGAGGTCTAATATTGTAAGTCTGTCTGCCCGAGGAATTTTAGTGAAGATGATTTGGTCCTTTTGTGGGATCAAGCTAAATAACCCTTTGGGATAGGGAATTTTAATCCCATGTGGCATGGTCCTTACGTAGTCAAACATGTGTTGGAGAAGGGCACCTATGAGCTGGTTTATTATGAAGGGACAACCTTGGTGGAACCTAGAAATGGGCTCTATCTTGAAAAATACTATGCATGATCTTTAGCTAGGGTTGATTGTTGTATATTATTGTACAGTTTTTGAATTGCATAGTTAGGTTTTCTTATGGTGATCAGGTTTGTTGATTAGCTTTTGTTTCTTATGGAATATGTCGATGGGGTCTTCCATTTACATAGGATTCGCTGATGGTGCTAGCCGTCACACTTAGAACTCAGCTTCGGCTGCTTGGATGATTTATACTCCTACGGGTCAAGTATTTTCTTCAGGAGGCGTATGTTTACATCTTTTTCTGAACAATGTTGTTGAATATAGTGTCGTTATTGAGTTATTGTGGGATGCCATTTCACATGGTGTTCTCTCTCTTGAGGTATGTCTTGATTCGCAGTTAGTGGTTTCACAGCTTAATGTCTTATATCGTATTAGGGATCCAACATTATTATGAAGATTCTTACATGTGAGATTTCTAGAATGACAATTTAAGAATATAACATACATACATGTTTCAAAAAAATTTAATCAAGTTGCTGACTCATATGCTAACTATGTGTTAGATTGGCATTTGTTTCATATACCTTAAGCATATAACAAACATACATTTTTACACACATGTAAATAAATAAAACCAATCATCATAAAAAAAATTCATTAAACATCCAAAATGTGGTGTCATAATACATAAGTGTCATAATACAAAATTAGGGCTTCCAAGCCACCAAAATATAATACACGGTAGTACAAAAAGAAATACTCTCAGGCCTCTAATCCTAAGGAGGAAGAGGGGGGTTTTGATCATGGAATCACACTACGGCTCTAGCTAGCCGTCGAAATAATCGAACCCATGCCCATGGTACACCAACCACCTAGTGCTGCATGGCCTCAGGAAAGTCCTTCACTTGCGCCATGGGTACCCTGTGTGTCAGGTGTACAAAGTTTGTGTAGATTCTTTGGAGTGTATGCTCCGCATCCGCATCCATGATGTCGTCTCCTCTTCCCCTCCATCTATGATGAGGGAAACCATCAAGTCACCATGGCCAAACATCTGGATACACATGACAGATTGTCACTATGTGTTGTCACACCAAAACATGTCTTTTGAGTCAATATATCAAAAAACACAAAAAAAAATTAATAATTCAAAAAACATAAAAAGAGGATTTGGGATTCATTACCTATGTCGCTATATGCCGCTCCTAGTGGTAGGGGCATGTCCATATCTCCCCTAAAATCTATCCCTACAAAGGGGTAGTCATCGATGGCAATGATATGCCTCCTCCACCATGAAAAGAAGTCCGCTGGGTAGGGGTTAGCCACCCTACCTCTGCCCAGTCTGCACATAACATTTTTCCAACATCGTTGGGCTGGATCTCGAACTCTGTGTGGAGGAATGTCCACTGTAGGGCTTATCCTCGGTACACGCTCAAAGAAGAACATGCTCAATATGCTGCCGAAACCGAAGTTTCTCACCCTACCCATCTTGCAGTCACTAAGCTATTGTTTCATGTTACTTAACATCACAGTGCTCCAATTGTATACTGTGGTTCTCATACAGTCCAGTGCATAGAACATCAATGGCCTCAAGGCCTAGTGGAGTAAAGCTATGTCAACTATCCTATCGAGTTCCAATAGTATGGCCTTCAATCCCAGCACCAGGATTGAGTTTGTTGCGATTTGACTCCCAACCTTTTCCATTTTTGGAAATCAGTACACCGTAATGTACTCATCAATAGTCAAGCCACCTCCGGGCTCGTGAGATCAAAGATTTACCACCTCTCCTCGTCAGGATAATCCAGTGATAAAGTATATGTCCTCAATCTCTATACTGACCGACATCCTGTCAATGTGAAAATACTCTAAGTCTGGATCCCAGTAATCCACTAGCATCTGCAAGAGTCTTGGTTCATCCCTCAAGCTTCCAAGACACCAAAACTTATACAAACCGCATGCATGTATAGCTTGTTGGGCCATTAAGTCACCTTGTACAGCCTCTTCTACATCACCATGTTCCCTTTCCCTCCACTTTAGAACCATCCTGCACATAAAACATGATTTTTGATCATTATTTGCCTCAAAAATCCTTATTCGCGGCTGCATACATGACTGTTTGCAAAACAACCGTGTATGTATTGCGGTATTGGGAGGTTTTTCCACGTATGGCCAGCCCTATACGTGGAAAAAACCCCAATATCCAGGTGGGACAAAATGACTACTATAGATTGGCCTAGAAAATTAAATTGACCATGGAAACCTAAAATCTTTACATGAAATGGGAAGAGGAGGACATGAGGAGTTACCTAGAACAAACGGTGTCGAATTTCGCTGAACGATGCTCCCGGAATTCACATTGGAAGTTTTGAGCTCAAATGGGTAAAAATTTCAAATGATATGGAATTTTTGAATTTTTTACTATTTATAGAATTTTTTTGAAAATTTTGAAAATATTTACCTACTTTCTATAGTTTTTGACCGTTTCTGACCATTTTGGACTAATTTTATGATGTAGGAGTCCATTTTGAGCATGGTCTGACTATGGTTTTTGACCTGCTCGTGCCGATTTTAGGTATTATGTTTAAACTGGCATATAGGTTAATTTTCACATCCGTTTGCACTTTGCATGACCTTATGACCATTTCATTATAAGCTTAGGTACGAACCCATTCTATCTTGTCGCGAAACCTTCTTATTTCTTTTAGAAGTGACATGATGTGAATGGTAGAGCTTGACCATACATGGGTGTCCTAGTTAGCTCCTGTTTTCCATTTGGTGCCCATGCCAACATTTTTCCTTTAGGGTGTGGGAGTCCTTTGTATCGTATCGCCATGAATTTGTGCAAGAGCCTCATACTCCTCTTGATCTTTTTGCTGGCCTTTCCCCCATGACTCCCTTATGTCAAGTTGTAATTGCATTATCATGAGTTTTGCTTGCCTTATTGAGCCTTATGCCAGCGTTCTTGACTTTTATCATCAGGCATATAGCCTGAACTTGTCTCATGTCTAGCCAAGCATATCCATTTTACATATCTTTTGCAGCTTGATTCCCCATTTTTTACTAGGAGGGGAATTTCCCCTGAGTGTCGTTATCCTACACATGTTTCCTTGCATTGAGCATAGGTACGTTCCGCTGCTTGGAACTATTTTGTTTGTCACTTGACACTTGTCTTCTCCTAGTCTATAACTATACAACACTTTTATTCTTTTTCAAGATTTTTAAATATTTGAAAAAGTCCAAAAAAAATAAAAATACCAAAAAGCCGGACAAGAAAATATGTTATCTTTACCATCAGTCGAGTCGTGTTTCCTTCGAACAGAGCACTGTATACCACATCCATTGGTTGGGTTAATAGTTTGAATTTAGGAGCTGTTCTCATTTCTCTGAGTTTATCTCCACCAACTTGTTAAGCTTTCAGTCCCTATGGAGCCTCTGTCAATGCCTCCTGTGTCGCAGAGATGTCCTAGTTTTTTATATTGAGTCTATGCTACCTACATTTAGTCACAATTTGCCTTTATGCTCTTGTTCGAAGGAAGTTGAAACCTGAGTCGGCCATTCCTCAGTTCTCTTGACTTTGCATGTCGGCCATTCCCAATACTGATACTGGTTCGTGCACATTATGATCTAGTCCCTCCACATTATACAAATTTGTTGAGTACCTCATGTTGGATGATGGGGGATGCCTTAATGCCCTCCTTCCAGTGGATTTCATCCCATCGACTTCAGATCATTTATTCTAGGATAGGAATCTAGAGTCATTTTGAGTGCCTTGAGACTTACAGTCATCAGTTGCAGGTTCTCTCACCATAGACAGCCTTTGGGAATACATCAATGTTCCCTGGTCGATGGATTCTTTCAATTTTTTGACCTTAAAACATTTATTCACACTTGTTAGATTGCACTCTAGTACCTTAACTCCCATTTTCATTATCGGTGGGTGATCTCGCATCTCTTAACGATATACATCAATGACCGGTAAATTAGATGATGGACTATTATGTTCGACCTTGACACCTCTATTCACATAGTAGGACATGTAATTGCAACGGATTGTGTAGAAGACCTTCCGGATTGGTGGAATTTCATATATGTTACCTCCTTGATCATGCCAATGTTCATGAGATTTTAGCTTTCGTGACTTGATTCCAGTGTATGTTAGATATCTTCAGCCATTATGGAGATCTTGATCCATAGTATATCTTCCGATTTCATGGAGATCATGATCCTTTGTATATATTCATCATAGAGATTTTGATATATCTATGTTGTACGTGGTGATGACCACACATGTCATATTTTGTATCATGCTTATTCATGGCCATTGTACTCTTATGTATCCGAGACTACTATATGTACTTACAGTCATGTGCAGAGTTTGACTATTGTATTACACTGTTGGATGGCTGGTTCTTCCACCTGGTTCTTCATCACTCCACTTATTGGATGGATTTAGAATGTATTTAGGCCATTGTATCACCCCTCTGACCTCACACATTAGGGGGCATTTGTTACAACTGATTTTACCACAAATGGTGGATCACATATTTATGGCCTTCCCTATTCCTCTACAGACTCTTTGGACCCCATGGACCATTTTTGTACCTTTTATGTTACCGATATCAACCCTAAAAACATGCATTATTTGCTATACGTGACTTTTAAACCTATTCTCGCATATATACATGGATATGACCCTTAAATCCGCCTACATTGGGATGTGTGCAAAAGGCCAAATAGTTTTGCAGTTTTCCTTGATGTGGAGTTGAGTCACTTGTCTCTTGGTCTTCTATATGCCTTGAGATCGCTCAGATTTGACCTTCCATTACCCCATTGAAGTACTATATAAAGAACCCTTTGGATACATTGAAAGGAGAGGATTTGAAGAGCAAGAAAACTATAGTCCATTGTTGCCGAAGCTTATACTTGAGTCTGCATCCCTTTGTCCCTTGGAGAACTTTGTGTTCTTCCCAAGCTTGCCTTTTCTTGTGAGCTTTCTATCGAGAGATGGAGGATTGAAGTGGTGGAGGACCAGGTGTAGGACTCAGTTTCTCCGGTTCGTAGACATGCCGACAGAGATTGTCATTCTTGTAATCTTCAATTTATATTAATAGAAATATATTTTCCTGTCCAATAATGTGTATTTAAATGAATATTGAATCCATGGATTCTTTTAAATGCTTATATGTTATTGATTATATATGATAGAGTAGGTCTAACACAATTATATAGCATTCTTGTCATGTTTGCTGATTGTTGAGAGAGCAAGTTGTAAGTACAAGCGATATCGGAAAATCTCAATGGGTGTCTACATCAACCATCTAGAATAAGGTATGTTTCAATATCCTTTAGTGTTAGATGTTTTATTTCTCTTGCATATGGGAAGGGATTGATTTCTATGATCACTCTGTCTATTGTGGTACCCCAAGCCATAGGAAGTTTCTCTGTAAAAGGTAACAAATGATCTTCATTTATATTCTGATAATATATTGACACATGTATCTACAGTTTTTGTGTCCAAACCAAGCAATTTTTACCCCCATTCCACTAATTGGGAAGGACATAATTCGAACCCAAGGAATTTTCCTAAAAGCTAGTTTTACTAGTGCAACCCCCATAAGCTTTATATTATGTTTAATACCTGTAAAAAATTCTAATAGTGACCCATACTTCCATATAATAGTTATGAATGTCTCTCTAATCCCAATCCTATCACCATTGGTTGTTGGAGACTAAATTGTAAAGGTTCTACTTGACATATGTTGGGACTTCCAAGAGCATGGAATTTGACTTTATCATGGATGATGTTCAAAACATAGAAAGAACCAAGACATTTTTCCTAGGCATCTGAACATTCAATACCATTCCCTTTCCTTGTTGATATTATTGAATCCCCTTTATTCTTACTCCTTAAGATTGAAATTTTCCCTGTATATTAGCTAGTTTGTTGAAAATTGTTTAAAAGAGTTATTGAACCATTGAATATGATTTAGGTTCATTATAGTAGTATCATATCACTTTCCTCTCATCACATGGAAAGTGATCTCATTTGGAAGAAAATTGCATCCATGTGCTACTACCATGATGATTCTTGTGAGTTGTATGATCAAGACTATGGTGAGCATTATGAAGAGTACTGTAGACAATATGAGGAAGACAATATCTAGGAGGTATCTTCTACAAGTATCTCCCATCAAATCACATTTGGTGGAATAGATGATAGTTATTCCTATATCCATATGTATGAAGAGGACATTAGGACCTATTATTCAAGGTCTAAAATGGAGCAAATAAGACCAAAAGAATCCCTTTAGTATCTCTTGGAGTCTTGGAGATTGATTGAAAGAGATAGGAAGCTACTACAAGGATTTTTTTGAAATTCGTAAGGCATTTCTATTCAAAGACCCCTATAAAAACCAATAAATAGAAGTTTGCACATATGGTTGATGAGGTGTGCATTATATTAAGCCTATGTTATTGTCATAAGAGATCCAAATATTGGTTGGTACTAGAAAAAGTAAGGAAGATAACGCTGGAAATGGTGCTAAGAAATATTTTGGATCAAATCCAAATGGACATATATCATATTTGAAATTACCATTTGAGCTTCACAATGAAGCATAAGACAAACAAACATCAGTTGGATGTGAACCAAAATATTTGGGTGAAGACCATGCTACCATAGCTCCACAACATAAAGAGAAAAAAATTACGCAAAGGGTTGAACACAATTCATATTTTTGTATGCCCTTGTATCATGATGAATTTGTAGCAACATCAGAGGAGAGGCTTGACATGAGCGAGAATCCACAACTCACTATCATGATTGAGGAAAACCATGAACCACCTAGTCTTTCCAGTGGGAAAACAAAAACAAATACCACTACAAAGGGGAGTGATTGTAATGAGGGTGATGATACATATTTTGGATTAGATCTAATAGAAGAATATAAATTTGATTCTTAGTCACCACTTGAGATTCATAATGAAGGGGAATACAATCCCATGCCACTTGGATGTGAACCAAAGAGTGTGGTTGAAGATAATACCACCATATTTTTCCCATATGAAGATGAAACACCTAGGTATGACGAAATTTCTGATTTTTGCAAAGATCGCATCTCAATGCAACCCTTAGAGTAACCCACTACTTCATACCATGGAAGTGATTTTCAAAATATTATAATTCTAACATGTATGTGGAGAATGCTATATGTGTTCTAGATCCATGCCATAAGAAATATGAGCTTAGGTTCCATCCATTAAAAGGATATGCTTTGGATGTGATGGATGAACCTCCTGTGGTTGGTAAACAAGAGGAAGATGTAGATTGGCAGGTGCTTATGAAGAACCATGAAGGAAAAGATTTTGGCCAAGAATTTATTGGGTTTGAAAAGAAGGATAAAAGTTGCCTATCTATGGAAAATGTATTTGAAGACATACCTATTGAATAAATAGGAAAATATGAGTGTGCATCCATGGATTGGGTAGCTAAATATATCATGGAAATGAAGGATCAAGGATTCACTAGAATTGCTTGCATGGGTATGAAATTGTTTGACATGCATATGATGGAAGAGGGACCTCATAAGTTTCCTATATTGAAAAAAAACTTATATCTAAATAAGATGGTTGATTACACCCCACTTTGAGCAGCAAGAGAAGAGCCATATTCACCTATTGATTGGATGGATGGATGCAAAGACAAGATGAAGCTTCATGGAGGAAAACATTCCGTTTGCTTATGCTATAAATCCTTTTTTTACTGATATTTTCCTACCATGTGACCAACAAAAATCAGAAGACATAACCAAAACCCCTAATGGCGAGGATGGTACAGAAAAAGAGTAGGGTGTTCATTCACTTGACCCTACTACCACTGAAAGAGTAGAGTGTTCAATTAGACCTCATAAGCTTCCTATGCTGGAAGAAAACTAATATCTAAAGAAGATGGCTGATTACACCCCACTTGGAGCAATAGGCGAAGAACCCTATTCACCTATTGATTGGATGGATGGATGCAAAGCCAAGATGAATATTCATGAAGGAAAACATTCTTTTTCTTATGTTATAAATTTTTTCTTACTGATAATTTCCTACCATGTCACCAACAACCATAAGAATAAATAACTAAAATTATTAATGCTGATGAGGGTAAAAAAAAGAGTAGGGTGTTCATTCACTTTACCTGACCACCAATGTTGTAGAAGAACAATCCAAAGAGAAAAGTAACACTTTGGACATGGTTGAACGAAGACCTACTAATGGGTGCTCAAGTTTCAGTCAGACATCTACTAATGGATGTCAACATATCTATGTTGGTGACATAGATATTTTACTTGAATAAGTTGGTACAAGTCCAAACCTTCGGGAGTATGAAAACCTTGTAGTAGATAAAAAAAGGCCACAAGATCAATTCCACTTCCACCACATCAACTTCATGAAGTTGATCCCGTGATGAAAGATGAAAAGCAGGTTCATTCTCAAGAACCCCATTTTATTTTAGTGTCTTTAAATATGGATGAATAGAATACTCAAGAGGACCTGACTACTCTCCGTGGAACACATGCTTTAGTTTTGAGAATCTCTTGGAGAATGGAGGAAACATTTTGTATGGAGGTTGTGGAGAAAATCCAGAAATCAATATCTAGTACTACAAGTAAAATCTTCAGTTTTCTTTCAGATAAAGAGTATTTTGGGGAGCTTGTTGAGAGTTTTCATGGAGTAACCTTGAGAGATTTAAAATAAAATGACATTTTCACAAAATAATTGAATTTTACCCATGATTATTTGGAGAGAGTCCAAAAATACCTTCAAGGATATCGGATGTAGAATGAGCAGCTTGATAAGAAGTTGCAAAGTTCATTTAATGGTTGAATTCATTCAATTCTCGAGAGGGAAACTTCATGAGATGGTGTATCATGAATAATGTTTTGACTTGTAGGTATATGAAAAGGTTCATGCAAACAAAATGAAGACCAAGCACTTGCATTATTTTAGAGAGGTTTGGAGCTGCCTCTTGGTGAGGATTGTATAGTTTTGGAGGAGGCACAAGATAGTACATTTGATTAACCAATAAAAGGATATAAGGACCCGTCCACCTTCATAATGGATGAGTATTGCAGAATTTTCAATTTGGTTCATGACATTTCATCCTATACTTCCTACTACAACCATGACACATGAAGATCAAAACTAGGTGAAGGCATTTTCTTATTGGTTCCACATGAGGAGAATGAGGCTCCCCCTTAATGCAGAGGTTTGGAGCTGCCTCTTGGTGAGGGTTGTATAGTTTTGGAGGAGGCACAAGATAGTACATTTGATTAACCAATAAAAGGAGATAAGGACCCGTCCACCTTCATAATGGATGAGTATTGCAGAATTTTCAATTTGGTTCATGACATTTCATCCTATACTTCCTACTACAACCATGCCACATGAAGATCAAAACTAGGTGAAGGCATTTTCTTATTGGTTCCACATGAGGATAATGAGGATCCCCCTTCGAGTTGATTTGGGTTAATTTGATAATTTTATTCATGGGATAATTTGACCCTGTTTAGTTTTACATGTATTTTTTACTAGTTTTGTTGTAGCGGGCATAAAACAAACGCTTTATAACAAGTTGTCTTAATTTATGTTTTGATATGCTATTGACACACTTACTACAGGTTCCAGGTCCAAAGTAGGCAATTCATATTGAACTGATCATGATGATATGCACTATGGGGGGACAACATTTCGATTAAATTAATCGAGCATTGTTATGGATGAAGAATATTAAAATAAGGAAAGAAGGAAATAAACCACACATACATAAACATATAGACACAGAAAAAATACAAGAGTTTGAAAAACATGCCAACTACTGGGTGGATCATTGTTGCTTCCTTAAGAAATAATGGTCGATATTGTTTTCTACTTTAGATGAGGAAACTTGTTGGTGAGTTTAGTAGCAGAATACCACTTTACTTGTACTAGGAGTTTTGTAGATTTAGCCACTTAACAAGGGAATTGTGTTCATCCTTGTATGGTGTATGCGATGTCCCACGATGGCATCATAAGGAAGAGGATCGTGAACACATTGATGGATTTATTTAAGTTCTTCTTTCTACAAGTTGTTATGTTCCAATAGTGGTGCATGGTATGGTCAAATTAGGTCCACATTGAATACTAGATACAAACTCAAGCATGAAGGAATGTAGAGCTGGAAAGCATTTTCTCCAATCTTCTTAAGGATATTGTATGAACCATATCACAAAGGATTCATATTTCTATATGGACCAGTGAAGCATTTCTTCTTGAGATGCAACCAAACCTGATCCCCAATTTAAAATGAATGAGGAATATGATGCTTATCATGTCAAGCCTTGGGTTTCACCCTAACTCGTTGCAACATTTCATGTTCTTATTTATAGATGTTGTAGAATTTCTCTCGAACTTCAATTTTTTTTCAACTTCTCGTTGATCAGAGTTGGCATTGTTCAACTATGTCGATCAACTGACAAAGTCGATGGACGTTGAGGGTTGCAATCCATAACATATATAGAATGGGCTCTTTTCTGTAGAGATCTGTGAAGCATAATTATAATTGTGTTGTATTTATGGGATATGTTCATCCCATGTCAGACAATGCTTGTGTTTGTACACACGAAGTATTTGTACTACCAAGGGATTCACAACTTCTGTTTGTCACTCTCCCTGAGGATGGAAATCTCTCAACAAAGAGAGTCTCGTTTTGAGTTGTTTCCACAGCATTTTCAAAAATATGCTAACAAATATGACATATTTGTCAAAAATTAGGGTCATCGGAAGGCCATAGTGTTTCCAAACAGGTTCGAAGAATAGTTGAGCGGTCTATTGTGCTATCGTAGTCTTCTTGCATAGAATGAGAAAAACAATCTTACAAATTCTGTAGAATACTATTAATATCACGTCATGCTTGTAACACCCCGATTTTTATCTCGTTTGCATTAAATGTACATGATGGATATATTGTAATTAGTCATGGTGTGGAGCTAAAGGCAAAATCCCCACCATCGATTTGGTTTTGTTATGTTTCGGCGATTGGAATCGTTGCCAATGGACTATCGTGATATATGGCACATATTAGTTTTTGCATCATGTAAATATGCATTTTAATTAAATGAACCCCAACCATCTATGTCAATGCAACCATATTGAAAAGGGCATGATTTTCATAAGGATAAGAGGGGAAAATGTTAAACCTTGAGCCTATGGGGAAAATCCATGTGTCAACCACCCATGTAAAAACATCTGATTATTAGCTGGGGGAAGTTATTGTTGAGTAGTGGTGGGTGGCAGGATTGCTCACACACACACTCCACCAGCAGAGTCCACCACTTCACATGGTCAGGGAAAATATCAGGGGGAATCTTCCACTCTCCCATACCTCCATTTTTTGTTTCTTGCTCATCCTCACGCGCCGGTTGGAATTATCTCCATTGTTTTGCCATCCTCATGTAGGGAGATAACGATGATTCTCTATTTTTGTCTTGCTCATTCTCACGCATAGGATACTTCCTATTTTTACTCACGCGGTCGAGCTGGGGAGCCAGGTTCTGTCACCCACGATTTCCCTATGAAGGGCCATTTATGTTTTTCTACTGAGTGGGTTGTTTTTTTCCCAACATTGTTCATTGTTGGGTTCCAGCAATTCACAGCCAAACAAGCTATGAATTGCTTGTTTGGCTGCATGTATGCAGTGGTTGGTCTTCAGACTATGTTGGAGTTGGGATGAGGGATTGGTTTGCTTGATAAACCTGGTGTGTTTGGTAACCATGTAGACATAGCTAGAGGGCTGGCTTTCTTCTCCACAACCCTGGAATAGCACTGGAAGGGAGGTCAGGGCCCGAGGGACTGTGTAGCAGAGAAGGGACTGATTTCCTTGTGTTGTGTTTGTGTGGGTGTCCTAGAAGTCAAACTAGTTCTGGTGTAGGTGTCCTTAGCTCTTCACTGGGCTTACTAGCTTAGCATTCAGCCTTTCCTAGCTCCTTGATCTCCTGATAAACCCAACTTTGTTGGCTTGGCAAATCTACTATTGGCCTGATAAACCCAACTATGTTGACTTGGCTGTTTTGTGTATCCTTGGCTATGTTTAAGCCTAATTTTTTCTTATTCCTTGGGGGATCATGCCCAGCTCGGGGGTGGTGGCGTTGCTGAGAGATTAAGGAGCACACTGCCCTATGGTTGGCTGGAACGTTGTAGTGACGTAATTGGTTGTGGGATGAGTTATTTATAAGATAAGTACTCTTGTGTATCTCCCTTCTGCAATCATATTTTATGTTAATGAATTATGATGAACATGTTGAATGCCTGAATGAATGTATGTTTTCTTCCGCTGTGTATGTGAATGATTATGCATCTTAGCATGTTTTATGTTCAAGCATTTCAGTTTTATATATGTTCATGTTTATGGGGTGGTTTTCCTGGATGTTTAATGGCATGGTAGCATCCTCTTCACTGGTCAGAGGGTCGAGGACATTACATTGTGGTATCAGAGCCACCGTTGCAGCATTGGGGCCTCAGAGGGCCATGAGAAACCAACTAGTAGAGGCAGGTTTCCCTCTACCCAGCAGAGATTAGAAATTATGATAGAAAACTTCCACAAAATTTTTCTAAGTGCCAAGACCGTCGACTCATCAAAAGACTTAGTCTTAAGATTCTTCGATGCATCAGACAGCCTAGACAAAAGTCCGCCAAATGGGGAACTGGCGGGAGAGAATTTTTGGAAGTGGTTGAAGTTTGGAAGTTGACGGTGGTTTCAGTGAAAATTAGAGGAAACCTTGAAGATCGTCGAAACGGTGAAGAAAACTAGTGGATGGAACCGCCGAAACGTCGACTGGTTTAGTAAAGAAGGTCGTCTGATACAGACCATCAACATTGAGGAAAAATAGGGGAAGTATGAGCCAATGCAGTAGCAAACGTCACTGAAATTTAGTTTATGGAATAGCTGATACAGTGGCAACATCGACAAAAATTAGACGATCAAGTAGCCGCAACGACGGTGAGAGATACATGAAGAGGGAGCCGACAGAGCGGTGTATGAAAGGAGAAAGATGAAAATTTTCACTAAAATTTTTTCTTAAGTGCCGAAAACATCAGAAGCCACCAGCGGAAGAACACCGAAATGTCGATGAAAATTAGTGGAAGAGAGCATCAACACGATGGACAAATATATAGGATCAGATTGCCAATACATTGGAAAAAGTTAGTTGATGGAATAGCCGACACAGTGGCAGTAGGAAGAAGTTTCACCGAAGTATGAAAAGCATCAAAAAAATTTAGAAGATCACTCGATCGACATGTCAGAAGCTAGAGGAAGATCGACCCAAAGCGTCGGAAGAATTTAGCTGATTGGACCGCTGATGAAGCGTCAGAAAAATTTAGTTGTTTGTGAGTCTGTCATTGTGGCCATCAATTGGACTATCATTCCGATGATTAGAATATTCAACTACCGATAGTGCTCCAATTTCCAAAGTAGTGGAAACGTTTAGTTGAATCGCCAATGCATAGTGTTTAGAGCTTATGACCGCCAACGGGTTTTATGGTCCACGAAACCCACAGTTGGTTTGTTTCCCGCCATTGCAGGTGCCCAAGGAACTATCCACCCAAAGAATAGTGTTTCCAATCATCAATCACCACGATAATAGTCCTTGGCATCATCGATAATAGTCTAGAATCTTAGACAACTAAGGACCCAATACATCGGAAAAAGTTTGTTGTTTGAACCATCGACACATCGAAAGAAGTTAGTTGTTTCGATTGCCAATATGTCGAAAGATTAGTTGGGATGAGGTTTGGTTGGGTAAAAGGAAAATTTGATTTTTTTCAAGGGGTATTTCTCAGCAAATTTCAATTGTTTTTTCAGTGAATTTTTTGGTAGATTGTCAGTGGATTACAGGGATGAAAAGGAAGAAAATTTTGTGTTTGGGAAAAATTGTTATTTTATGATTGTTTTTCCAGGACAAGGTAAGTAGTTATGATTTATATCAATGCTATGTAGCTAATAGTTGTGTCACTAACACGTTTGTAGAATCGTATACACCTTCAAGGGCAGTAGTCTAGGTAGTGCAGTTTGGTAAGTAAGTGGTGGTTCAGTTATGAGAACCCATGACGGATATGGTGCTCGGGATTCTTACGAGCATACACAAGATTCCATGGGAGAAAATGTCCATAATGAAAATGATGACATAGATTCTAATGGAACGAGATTCCTGGAGACACCATCTAATGTTGCATCCACCATGAGAAGCTTGATCAAAGCCCAGGAAGAGTAGCATCAGTTGAATGTTGCTATGTTGCATAGTTTGATAGACTTGCAAAGAAAGATAGATTCTGGATGGGGTATAGCAAGACCAAAAGTCAGTAAGAGCAGTACTAGGAGAAGGAGAAGGAATTCTAGTGGATCATCTGACTCCAAAGAATCCAGCGGGGATTCAAGCTCTTCTTCTCATAAAAGAAAGATAAGGAGACACCATAAGGATCACTCTTGGGATGAATTTAAGAAGGCTAAAACTCCTACATTTGATGGTGAAGTAAAGACTAGACAAGAGGCCGAAGCTTGGCTTCTTGGGATAAAGAAGTACTTTCAAGTTCAGGATTATTCAGGAAACATGAAGGAAAGAGTTTCCATATTCAATCTGAATGGAAGGGAATCCATTTGGTGGGAACACTTCAAGCAAGTAAAGAGGATCAGTGAAAGGAGACTGAATTGGAAATAGTTCAAGAAGTATTTCAAGCAGAAATACCTCTCTAATAGGTATTATGATGACAAGATTAAGGAGTTCCATGAGGTGAAATTGGGATAGAAGACCATGGAAGAGTATGCAAATAAGTTTTTGGAGCTGTTGAGGTATGTTAGGTACATCCGAGATTAAAAAGTGAAGGTCCAGTGGTTTCTGAGCGGATTTCCTCAGTCTTACAAAGATAGAATTGAGTTTTACAAACCTAGAACTCTTAAAGAAGCAATAAGGAAGGCGATGTATGCTATGAGCAAAGAAAAGGTAAACCTGATTACCATGAGGCATGGAAGGAAAAAAAGAATGAGAAGTTTGACCAAAGAAATAAATGCTTCAAACCTTCTAGCTCTAGGAATCAGCAGAAGAAGCCATCCCAAGATGTGAGTAAGATAGTTGGACTAATAGGAGAAGATCCTAAGGATCTAAAACATAATAGAGGACCACTTCAATGTTGGAAATGTAAAGGACCTCACATGTGCATAAATTGTCCACTCGGGAATTAGAGTGCAAGACCAGATTACAACATTTAAGAAGTAGAAACAGTGGGTCAAGTAGCAAGGGAAGTCCATAGGATTTATGGAGCACTAGAGGACCGCCAGGCAGATTACTAGTCAACCGTGGTTGAAGTTGTAGGTAATATTGTTGAGCAATCTATTTCTATTTTGATTGACCCTGGTTCTACTCACAATTAAATTACTCCTAGAGTAGTGGAGATTTGTGCTTTTAAGAAAGTAAGGCATAGGAAATATTGGTTAGTTCATCTAGCCACTAGAAGTAAGAGAAAGGTCAGTGAAGTTGTAGAGAAATTTCCATTAGTCATGAATGGGTTGGTCACTTGTATAGATCTCAATGTTCTAACACTTCGTTCCTATGATGTTATCATTGCAACGGATTGGTTAGAAGCTCACAGAGTAAAACTTGACTGTTACAATAAGACTTTCGAATGCATGGATGAAGAAGGGAACCCAATAGTTGTGAAAGGTATTACAAAGGTAATTTCAGTAGGATAGGTTTCAGCAATGTAGTTGAAGAAGTTATGTAGGAAAGGTTTCCAGTTGTATGCAGATCATATTTTGGAGGCATCAGAAAATGAAACTCCTAGGTTGGAGGACTATGAGGAATTTAGAGATGTGTTTCCTAATGACAGTCCAGGCCTTCCTCCAAAGAGGGACATTGATTTCACAATTGAACTTGTGCTAGGAGCAACACTATTGTCCAAGACACCCTACAGGATGAGTACACCAGAGATGCTAGAACTGAAGATGCAACTGCAATAGTTGTTGGAAAAGAAGTATATCAAGCTGAGTGTGTCTCCTTGGGGAGCACCAGTTTTGTTTGTAAAGAAGAAATATGGTACACTCAGGTTGTGTATTGATTACAGACAGTTGAAAAAATTTGGCTACATGAATTCAGAGATGTGTTTCCTGATGACATTCCAGGACTTCCTTGAAATAGGGACATTGATTTCACAATTGAACTTGTGCCAAGAGCAGAACCAGTGTCCACGACACCCTACAGGATGAGTACACCAAAGATGCTAGAAATGAAGATGTAACTGCAAGAGTTGTTGGAAAAGAAGTATATCAGGCCGAGTGTGTCTCCTTGGGGAGCACCAGTTATGTTTTTAAAGAATAAAGATGGTACACTCAGGTTGTGTATTGATTACAAATAGTTGAAAAAAGTTACTATGAAGAATAAATATCCTTTTCCTAAAATTAATGACCTCTTTGATCAAATGAGGGGAGCAAGGGTATTTTCCAATATTGACTTGAGGTTTGGTTATCATCAGGTGAGAATCAAGGATGAAGACATTCATAAGATAGCCTTCAGAACAAGGTATTGACATTATGAGTTTGTAGTGGTACCATTTGGTCTCACAAATGCACTGGCTATGTTTATGTGCCTTATGAACAGTGTATTCAGCAGGTATTTGGACAAGTTTGTTCTTGTTTTCCTTGATGACATTCTTGTTTATTCTAAGAATGAGGAAGAGCATGAGGAGCATTTGAGATTTACATTGCAATTGCTCCGGGAACATCGGTTGTATGCAAAGCTGAGCAAGGGTGACTTCTATAGAGATAGAATTCAGTATTTGGGTCACATTATCTTAGAAGAGGGTATATCTGTGGACCTTGAAAAGATTGAAGTGATTATGAATTGGCCTACTCCAAGAAATGTGATAGATGTAACATATTTTATGGGACTTGCAGCATACTACAGGAGATTCATTGAGGGATTCTCCAAAGTTGCACATGCCATAACTTCTTTGCAAAAGAAGGGGATAAAGTTTGAATGGACATCGAGGTGTGAAGAAAGCTTCCAGCAGTTGAAGAAAATTCTCACCAGTGCACCAGTATTGAAAGTTACAGATCCAGAAAAAGATTTTCTGGTATGTACTTATGCATGCGGACAAGGGCTTGGAGGAGTCCTTATGCAACAGAACCACATGATATGTTATGAGTCAAGAAAGCTAAAGGAGCATGAGACGAACTATGCCACTCATGATCTAGAGCTTGCAGCCATTGTACATGCCCTCAAGATGTGGAGGCATTACTTGATGGGAAGAATATTTGAGCTCAGGACAGACCATTGTAGTTTGAAGTATATATTTGATCAGCCTACTCTGAATGCTAGGCAAGTGAGATGGCTGGAGTTTTTATGTGAGTTTGATTTTGAAATCAAGTACATAAAGGGAAAAGAGAATAAGGTAGCTAATGCACTTAGTAGGAAGATGCAGGAAATGCATGTGCCATCTCTTAGTATTTTCCAATCCGATCTGAGGTAGCAGATCGTTAACCGTACTACAAAAGATGAATTGTATGAGCTAGTGAAAGACAAATTGCAGCAGCAAAGTCTTGAGAACAGGTATGCGGGATATAAATTGGAAGAAGATGGACTTCTTACTTATAAAGGTAGAATTTATATTCCAAATGTAGCAGATTTGAGGGGAGTTGTTATGGATGAAATCCATCAAACTCTGTGTTCTGGTCACCCAGGATACCAGAAGATGATTGCTACCACCAAAAAACAGTACTTTTGGCCAGGAATGAAAAAGGACATGGCTGAGTACATTTCGAGGTGCATGAAATGTCACCAGGTAAAGGTGGAGCATCAACACCCAGTAGGTTTGTTGCAGCCTTTTCCAATTCCAGAATGGAAATGGGAAGTTATTTCCATGGATTTTATTACAGGATTGCCAATGAATTGGAGACAACATGATTCCATCATGGTTGTAGTGGACAAGTTGACTAAGGCAGTGAATTTTATACCGGTGAAGTCTACGCATAAGACTGATGACATTACAAAGATCTTCATGAAGAATATTTTCAAATTGCATGGATTGCCTAAGGTAATAGTTTTTGACCGAGATGTCAAGTTTACTTCCAATTTTTGGAAGGGGTTATTTGTAGATTTGGGTACAAAGCTAAAATTCAGCACTGCATACCATCCTCAGACAGATGGGCAGACATAGAGATTTAATCAGGTGCTTGAAGATATGCTTCGCATGTATGTGATGGACAAACCAACCAAGTGGGAAGATTCTTTACACTTGGTAGAGTTTTCTTATAACAATGGACAGCAGGCATCCTTAGGGATGAGTCTGTATGAAGATTTGTCTGGAAGAAGGTGTAGGACACCAGTGACTTGGGATAATCCAGTGAACAGGGTTGTGATTGGTCCAAAATTTCTCAAGGAAATGCAAAAAGAGGTTGTAAATATCAGGCAGAATCTGAAAGCAGGACAGGACAGACAGAAAAGCTATGCTAATAATCAAAGGGTGAACTGGGATTTTAGTGTTTGGGATCATGTTCACCTCAGAGTGAGGTCAAGGAAGAGTTCCTTGAAGCTTGGAAGTTGTGCCAAGATGTCACCAAGATATTGTGGGACATTTGAAGTGCTTGAAAGAATAGGGCTAGTTGCATATAGAATTGTATTTCCTGCTAGCACTAGAGCTCATAATGCTTTCCATGTTTCTTTGCTTAAGAGATATGTACATGATCCTAACCATGTGATAAATTGGGATGTGATTCAGGTGGAACCCGAGGGAGAGTTTCGAATCGAGCCAATGCGCATCCTCGACAGGAAGGTCACAATGCTATGGAACTGGGCCATAGGGTAGGTAAAGGTGAAATGGGAGCACTACAGATCTAAAGAGGCTAAGTGGGAGCTAGAGGATGCCATGCGATTAGCACATCCATTTTTGTTCAATTCTGTGGAACACTGAGGTGGTACTAGTGTGGCATTTTGTTCAATTTTGTAAAGCACTGAGGACAGTTCTATTGAAGGGGAAGGGGAATGTAACTCCCCGGTTTTGACCCCATTTGCATTAAATGTACATGATGGATATATTGTAATTAGTCATGGTGTAGAGCTAAAGGCAAAAACCCCACCATCGATTTGGTTGCGTTATGTTTCGGTGATTGGAATCAATGCTGACGGACTATTGTGATATACGACACATATTATTTTTGGCATCATGTAAATATGAATTTTAATTAAATTAACCCCAACCATCTATGTCAATGCAACCATATTGAAAATGGCATGATTTTCCTAAGGATAAGGGGGGGGGGGGATGTTAAACCTTGAGCCTATGGGGAAAAACCACATATCAACCACCCATGTAAAAACTTCTGATTGTTAGCTAGGAGTAGTTATTGCTGGGAAGTGGGTGGCAGGATTTCCCACATGTACACTGCACCAGAAGACTCCATCACTTCATGTGGGCAAGGAAAACATTGGAGGGACTCTTCCACTCTCCCATACTCTCCATTTTTGGTTTCTTTCTCATCCTTACATGCCGGATGGGATTATCTCCATTGTTTTTCTATCCTCACGCAGGGAGACAATGACAATTCTCCATTTTTTCTTTCTCATTCTCATGCAGAGGATACTTCCTGGTTTTACTCACCCAGTTGAGCTGAGGAGCCGTGTTTTGTCACCCACGATTTTCTTGTGAAGGGCCATTCACATTTTTCTGCTGAGTGGGCTATTTTTTTCCCCACATTGTTTGTTGCTGTGGTTCCAGTTACATTTTGGTTTTTTTGTAGGTTATTTTTTAGTCTTTTTGAACACGATAGGGCCAAGAATAAATCAGGGTTCAATTTTTCGCCTGTCCAAGTTGTGAATCGCTTGTTTGGCTGTGTGTATGCAGTGGTTGGTATTCAAACTATGTTGGTTTAGGGATGAGGGATTGGTTTGCTTGATAAACTTGGTATGTTTAGGAACCACACAGACAGAGCTAGAGGGATGGATTTCTTCTCCACAACCCCTGAATAGCACTGGAAGGGAGGTGAGGGCCTGAGAGACTATGTAGCAGAGAAGGGACTGATTTCCTTGTGTTGGGTTTATGTGGGTGTCCTAGAAGTCAGGATAGTTATTGTGTAGGCATCCTTAGCTCTTCAGTGGGCTCACCATCTTATCATTCAGCCTTTCCCAGCTCCTTGATTGCCTGATAAACCCAACTGTGTTGGCTTGGCTGATCTGCTATTGGCTTGATAAAACCAACTGTGTTTGGTTGGATGTTTTCTGTATTCTTGGCTATGTGTAAGCCTACTTGTTCCTTATTCATTAGGGGATCATGCACAGCTCGGGCATGGCAGCGTTGTTGATAAATTAAGGAGCACGCTGGCCTATGGTTGAGTGGAACATTGCAGCGATGTAGTTGGTTGCGGGACAAGTTCTTTATAAGATAAGTACTCTTGTCTATCTCCCTTTTGCAATCATATTAATGTCAATGAATTATGATGAACATGTTGAATTCTTGGATGAATGTATGTTTTCTTCCACTATGTATGTGAATGATTATGCATCTTAGCATGTTTTATGTTCAAGCATTTCGGTTTTATGTATGTTCGTGTTCATTGGGTGGTTTTCCTAGATGATTAATGGCATGGTATCAACCTCTTCACCGATCAAAGGGTCAGGGACATTACAATGCTAACATTTGGTAGTAGGATATACCATCAGGTTTTCCATAGAAATAGATTCCCATGGTCGACTAGGAACCGAAGAAGGTGTATATAATCATTGTCAACGATTCAATGGTTTAGGAATGGAAAAAACCATGCATGATAAAATGTACCTAATTATGTCATATTTAAGTGAAGGACAATAAAAAGCAATTTTTCGAGGATGGAAAGGGTCTTTTCTACTCCAAAGTGTCCTGCAATATTGTTGTAGTGCATGTCCTAAATGAGCTTCTATCAGTGCTCACCTATCGGTACACAAAGTTTTCCAATCTTGTATAGCAAGGTATGTTTCAGGAATTAGTTGGTAGTAGATGATGCGGTGTCATAAGCTTGCATACACATCATTGGAAACGGTAGAGTAATGGGTGGTTTACTTATACAATCGCTTGCGACATTGTATTTACCTTTCCGATATTTAATTACCAACTAAAATTGTTGTAGGTAATTAACCCACTTGAGTTGTTTAGTTCTTTGTAACTTCGACTAGGACATGGCGAACTGTAAGGGCTTGTGGTCAGTGAGGATGATCGTTTCCTTCCCAAGGATGTAATATATCCATTGCTTAAGGTCTTGTTGGCCCGATTTTCTGAATCTAGGTCAATAAGGAGGTTTTGTCCACACAATCAGCTTAAAGCAGCATCCGGTGTGTTTGAATTAACAAAACCTTGCAGGTTATGGTCCTGCTACCAACTAGTTTGTCTCTTAAGGAGAACTTAAAACCAGCAAAATCTAACCTATTCTAATGTTATTTTTATCTAAATGATTAAATTAAACTATATAAACTGTCCTATGGTTGCTTTCTTAAGGAAAGACTTTGATTTTGGGAAGTTTTAAGAGTATAAAACTTATACAAAGTGTGAAAATCAATTTAATAGTTGTTAATTAAACTACTTCAAAAATAAAATTTAATCTAAACTATTCTATATGTCCTATCTCAGCTGAGGGCATATTTAAAAATTATATTAACTATTAATTAGTAGAAGATGAACAGAAAGACTAAAGCATAATTCAAATAGACACATTTACATCATGAATAATAAGTCACTCTGTTATATGACAATAGAACTGCAAAATAACTGCAAATAAACAGTTAATTTTAACTTTCTGAAATTTTATTAATAATTAATTAATCAAGACAACTATTTGAATTTAAGATAATGTCTATTTTAAAATCACTGTCAACATACAAATGAAATTTTAAACAGACAGAAGAGTATATCATTATAACTTAAGCTTACAGTAAAAATACTAATAAACATAATCATAATGAGATGTTCATTCAAAATACTATCTTGAGCTGATAAAGTGTAAAAATGTAATTAAACATCAGTATATCAAAGCACACTATGTTAATATAACGAAAGAAGATAATATTCTGAAATATATATATAATAATCCAAAACAAAAATACCAGAAATGGTATCAGTCTGTGGACGTCCAGTAGTATTCACATCCAAAGTTCCAACTTCAGAAATAAACAAAACACCAGCAACAAAATATAATTCCAGTATGTTTTCTTCAAACACTCAATCCCTTTGTTCATCAAAATCTCTACCTTATATAACACTACGATTGAGTTTTCCCTATTAATGTTTCCTGCAACATTATAGGGTTCATCTAACTAAAAAGAGCATCTCATCTCTTATATCACACCTATCACTATAAAACAGAAACGACTATCCTGAGTCGAGGTACTTAAGAAGATTCTTGTCCATTGATGAAACTCCAGCTCGTAACAAACAACCGCATCTCCATGCCAGAATATTAACCACGTCCTGAAATTCTGTAGAGGAATGATGATAAACCCACCTGCATTTAATTCAAATGAAGCATCTTATCAAAACCAATTAAAACAAAGGTAAATAAGCTTTCTAAAATTTAACTGCATGCCTGTTAAATCTCCGATTTTACAGTCATGAGAAACAAAAATGGTCATTACCTGTTTTGCAGCGACATAAGAAATGAGAAAAATCATCAAGTTTTATTCTGAAGAGTGACTACTCTTCGAACTTCTGCTAGTTTAGCCTTTAACCTGATAATCTTAATGTTTTGCTTTTCAATTCGTTTAAGCAATAGCTGGTTTTTACCTATGATTGACTTCTTTGATTTTTTGTACTAATTCTTCTTAGCACTCATATCTTTCCATCTACCCATCCACTCCAGCAATTCTTTTTCTAAAGGTTCTATTTTCCTCTTCTAATAACGATGTACTAGATAGAAAATGCTTCAGTTTACCCTTGAACTCCATAATTTTATCCTGGAATGCATTATATTGTGTACGCTATAGAGTCTCATCTTCATTTGTTACCTGAGGAGAAATAGGGCTGTCAATATACTGACTAGACGATGGTTCAGCATCTGCAATACATGTGTCTACACCTGGTTGAGTAACCTCGGCCTTGCCCGATTTTACATCATTACCCTGTACGAAAGTAGGATTATTTACATTAATTGTATCGGGGATAGATGATGGGGTATCATCTTCAATATTAACGACTGCAGGCTTAGAAGCCTGTTGAGTAACCTTATGACCCAAAATCGTATGGATACTGTGCATGCTCCTCGTAACCCTTCTTGAAAACGATAGATTTTCAAAACCAAGCCCTTCCTTATCACAGCAAATCTGAGCAAGATGATCTAATCTATGCATAGATTCTCTGTTATATTCATCAGGTTTATTTGTTTCAAATGGATTTTTACATTCAACATTATTATCAGTTTTACCTTTGGTTAATCCTTATTCTAATTCTGCAGGGGTGCTACCACTTTTACCAGATAAGGGTTGATCCAAGACTGCTTTAGAGTTGCAAGGAACTAAATCCCTGTCAACATTCTTACTGATCCCATTGTTTATGTGTATGCTGACTTCCTCAAATCCTTTTACCTCTGATATAGTTTCAGAAGTACTATTAACCCCAGAATTTATGGCTTTTCGTTTCTTACGAATTCGTGGGGATGGATTCGGCCAATGTTGCGTTGGCCCCAACTGATAGTTGACTAAAAAACTATCCCAAGACTTGCCATTCGCAGATAATTGAAATTGAAATATAATTTTTATCAACCCATGGTGGAAAAGACTCCTATCGGGGTTACTAAAATTTCTAACAGTCTGTGACATTTTCTTTAGACTTTGCCATAAATAGAAAGGCAAATTAAGCTTGTAACCCCGTAATGCTAATAGCAATCGTAAATGGTATAAGTGAAAATGGGAGTAACGTCCGTCACAGGACACGTACCTTACTAGTATTTCGTAATAAACTCTCCATTCGGGCTTCAGAAATTTAACAGGGACGCCTATCTTCAACTTCGTATCATCCGGCAATGGCATTAACAGAGCCAAGCATTTCTTATTATTAACCATGTTGCCCTTAAACCAGCGTTCTCCAACCTGTGGAAGGTTAGTGGCTTCTGCGA
>LPNX010384851.1:0-13331 GCA_001517045.1 Pseudotsuga menziesii | reverse complement strand
TATATATAAGAAGACATTAATGAGAGAAATATTTTGATACGATGTGAAACAATGAAAACCTCGTCAAAAACCTTATTTTATTAATGACATGTTTTATAGCATTGCTTTGTTGCTTTGTCAATAACCATGGAAGACTAATATTCTAGTTTCCATTTTCGGCATTGGAAATAATTACACTTTGCAATGTGTGATTGGATTCTGCAATATTGTCACTACATTTTTTTCCAATTTTATCTTTGTTTGAACTTCCATCTAATTTCCTCCGTATCATTTTTGTTACATTCTTCCTAATATGCATTGAATCAAACAAATGAGCTATTTGTAGGTGCTTGTAGTAAGGAAACCTACTGAATCGTATGGGATAGCTCTTCATTCCTTGTGGAATCCCATTCATTCCTTAAATACATTCATTAAACATAGATTAAAATACATTAACAATAATTCATGACACCCATGGTAGAGAAAATTCAATAAAAATATAAAAATCATAATATTATGTGAAGTACATATTGTATGTTGCATATACAATTTGCATACCTCGATGATTTCTGTTATATTCCAACTTCCATGGGTGAGGTGTCATTCTTCATGGTTTCTTTGCATTCTCTTCTTTACCATTAAATTTTGTTTTTTTGATAGTTCGGTACCTATGGTTCTTAGGGAGGGAGTGTCTATACTCATCGAACAACTCCTTTGCTAAACTTCTTGAACGACGAGATTTTATCCTAGGACCACATACTGGACATGCAAATTTTCCCTTTGTTTGAAGGCCTATGAGATATGTGTATTAATTTTATAGTTGCATCAAATGATTATTAATTTTAAAAAATTTCATGCTTTTAACCTTAAAAACATATAATTTTAACGATGTTCAACATAAAGTTACATACCACGAAAATGTGTTAACCCGGGAGTGTCATGAATTGTCCATGCAAGTATTCCATGGAACTAAAATTGTTTCTACCCTATTGGTCTAGAGATGTCATACATAGTTATTCCATCCCATAAATTCAATATCTCATCAATAAGAGGCTCAATATATACATTCATATCTTTAATTCCGTACTTACCTAGTCGATCAATAAACATACAATATTTTTATTTAGTTACCCATCCAAATATATAAAAGGTATTCTCAAGCAGCAATTAAACAGATAACTTTATGAAATACTATAATTACATCTTTCAAAAAAATACCTGGAATAATCATTGCCAACATTGTGCTCTAGGTTATTGTTTATGACGAAAATAGGCCACACTGAGTGAGTAGAACAAAGCTCACCAAATGGATTGAAACCATCAGCTTCCAATGAAAGTCTAACATTAAGAGGTTCATATTTAAAAAATGGCCATTTTTCTTTGATGTTCTTCAAAGCAGAACCATCTACAGGCATTGGAAGAACACCATCTTCACTTCTGTTCCTCACATTGTAATCCATAAACTGTGTTATACTTTGGCACCTAAATAGTTGTTGGAAACATGGAATTATGGGAATATAACAAAGAAATTTGTGAGGGACTTCTTCTATTAATTGATCAGTTCAATATCTACTAATTTCACATTGTGGGAATTTGTTTTATGATGCATATTGTCCATAATATATAATATGATTATTAGGACATGCATCAATAGATTGATACTCCACTCCAACTTCTTTCATAATTAAGAATACCTCTCAACTTGTGCGTGGTAAATTATTTGATGGTGGTAATAGAAATTCACCCATCAATCTGAAACATTGAAAAGAAGTGAAATGTAAACAATATATGTCATAAATATTTCATATCCCTAATTTACAAATTAATTAACACTAAAAATAGAGAAAAATAATCAACTTTACATACCTTAGGAGTTGTGTGAAACAAGTGTTTGATAAACCATTCAAAACCTTCAAGTTCACCAACAACAATATAACATATAGAATATTAGTTGTTGATCCTTGATAAAGAGGTTCTTGGGAATTCTCGAGAAGAGGAACATCATGAAAATCATGGAGGTTGTCCTCATCCAATGGAGAAAATGTGTCTTGTATCAATATTTTTATCTCATCTTCACCATTAGTATCAATAACACCATCTTCGTCCATAGGATCATTAAGAACTCAATCTTCAATAACATGATCTCCATGCTCATAGTCTTGTAAAGTAGTATTTCTACTATTATGTGGAAAATAGCTCTCTGGCGGTCAACATCTTGGGGGCATTGTATTTATATTCACAAAAAATGCAATAAAATTAGTGTATAACATACAACACATATATTTAGAATGATAAAAGAATTGTGAATACACTATCAATACTATTACAAGAAGTATAATATGTAATGAATAACATCTTACCAAGGGATGATATTCATACCCCCCTTCAACATGCCCCTTCTCCTTATAATTTTTTTCAGCTGATGTTCGTAAAATTATTCTAGTTCATAAACCTCGGCACTCATTGCAAGGGAAATAACACTTTCCATCGCCCTTCTCCTCTAATGCTACCATAGCCTCAGCATACCTCCTATTGTTTTTTTCCTGGGTACATTTATTTGACATTCTGATAGCCTATAACGACAACAAAAAACTTGTTAATCAATATATAATGTATGTCTAAAAATAAATATATAATAATAATAATAATATAATATTATTAATAATAATGCTGAGAGTCCATAGTCCATGCACCTAGTACAACATAACAACACAAATAATAATCACAACATATGTCCAGGGGCTTAACACACTATGGGCATTACATTTAATAATAAATTTTTATAATTAATTAATAATATTATTAATTAAAAGCATTAATACTTAATTGTGGTGAATTATTTATAATTACCCACCATAATATTAACTAATAACTTACGTATGCCACGTAGTGACTTTTTTTGGGTTGGATACGTCAAATTGGTAAATTCAACAATGATTATGTGAAATTAGTACATAAAATGGATTTTGTCAAATTATGTCAAATTAGTACATAGGTTAGATTAGTACACACATTGGATTGTTTCAAATCAGGTGCTAATTATGTCAATTTAGACCTATTATCTAAGTCAAATTAGCACACATGAGGTTGGACTATGTAAAATTATGTTGGATTATGTTAACAACATAGGTATGTCACGTAGTGATGCTAATTTAGGGTGGCCTGTGTCAAATAAGTACAATCAACAATTCTTATGTCCCATATTGCATTGTGGAAGAATAATAATGTTTCATTACGAAATATTGTACATGGGTTATGTTTGTTTTAATGGTCCACTATGGATGTGTCGCATTGTGATCTTCATCTAGGCCAATTTCTCTATCAAAGTTATGCATTTGAATGGATATGTTGCATTTCTAGTTACCTCGAAAAGGGTTAGGTAGAAATGCGACTTTCTCAAAGTGTTATGGTGGGTTTCAATATCTTGATATAGTTATGAAACATTACAATAGTCACTGTGTTTAACTATGTTTACCATGGTTATCAATTATTGAACACATTAAACTATATTGATGATATTGACAATATTTACAACAAGCATAAGGGAAACGGACTATGTTGACCATGGTTGACAGTGCTCAACCATGCAAGAGTATGATAGAATTTTATAGATAAGGGATGACTATGGTTGGGAACTTTTATTCCTTGTTAAACAAAGAGGAAGACCTCAATATCCCATTACGTTGCGACAACCATAGGTTGAAATGCATATTTCATGTTGCAATATTATCTTTGTTTAGTTGGTGTTAGATTTCTACAATCATAAATGAATATGTCGAGTTATAACCTTCCTCAGTGTTCATGTTGGATTGCAATTATTATCGTATTTTATGTCAGATCAAGACACACATTGGTTGAATTATATCAAATAGTTTCGTTCATGATTAAGTACATACATCACATTGTTACATGATCTAAGGGCTATGTTGAAAGTGGAATATCTAATTGGGGTTTTTTATCCACCTGAATGGCACCTCTTCGTCCGAGTGCCGACATCCCTCATGTTGGCACACAAAAGGACATTTATGGATTGAGGGTTGCCCAAAACACTATAGATGGGATTATTATGAACTACATTCATCATCCATCCAGCGGGTTATTTTTACCCTTTAGCTATGTCAAGTCATGTACACGACTCTCTATATATGCAACTCGTGTGTTGTACACGAGTCTCGGTTGTTGCATGTCGCGTACAGATGTATACGCAGGTTACCCTTAGAGCAACTCGCGGGTCATACGCGAGCTGTCAGTATTGATACCCGCGTACATCTACCTTTGACATTAAAAAAAAAAACACACACAATCAATTGAGATTAGTTAAGCATTTAACCTTAATATCCTTAACTATCTCAACCTCCTCAACCTTCGAAACTACCTTATTTCACCAAGTATAAATACAGGCCTTGGGGAGGGTGTTAATTACATACACTTGGAGAGCAAAGTTATGCTGGTGGAGTTTATATAGAAGTCTTTGGAGTAGTGGAACTCAGAATCCTTTGGCTGCAGAGGAGTCCTTGTCTCAGGCGTTGGGTTGTAATCTAAACTCTTTCATTATTGTTAATAAAGAGAATCCTTCTTCCATATATGTTTTGAATGTATCTCATGTATTGTGGTTTGATAAATATTTATATTTCAGCATTCTATATATGATTTATCTAACCTGTTTATATATATGAATCATCTTGTATTTGGAAGATTGAATCTTGACAGGTGAAAGAGAAACATCCCTGAAGACTTTGGAGGAGAAGCAGAGCAAAAGAGGACAAGCTAGGATCAACCGTCATGTATCGGGTGAGTCTTTCCTATTCTCCTATTTCCTTTACTGCATTCTAGAGTCAATTGCCTGCAAGTTTCTTGAGTATGTTGGTAACCCTAGACCTTCAGTTATAAGGTGTTTATTCCTGTACAACAGAACTGGCAACTCGACTGGGGAGCCCATACTGCTGTAGGTTGTTTCTGTCACCCCTGGCCAGTCTTTGCTTTGATGTCTGTGTGTGGTATTTTATCCTGGTTCATACTTGTCACAGTGTTTGAAAGTCTTGTGGATTTTTCTTATTTTTTGAGAAAAATTTTGTACCTGTACGCGGGTTGCTCTTCTGCACGGTCACGTACAGAGGCCTACATATGCAGGTTGCTCTCTTGGACAGTCGCATATAGTACGTGAGTTTCCCTTCTATACAGTCACGTACAAGCCTGGAAATTGGGATTTTTTAAGTTAGGGTTTGCTTGTCCCTGTCTTTGCATAATTCATGTATGTCAGTTGGCTTTCCTTATAGATACTGCGCTATTAGTTTGGAGACTGTGGTGACCACACTTTGTGCTTTTTCGAAATCCCTTGGGTTTCTTTTGCTTGGATTATTTTATGTTTACATGCTAAAGTAGGTTTGCCTGTTTGGGTTATAGGGTGAAGTGTCTCTGTCCAGATCAGTGATTAGGGTCTTCGGCATTGTTTTTCCAGTCTGTCTTTTGATAGTAGTTGGCTATCACTTGCCTTTATGAGTTTACAGTGATATTTGTCATTGTGTGCACCCAAGATAGGGTTCCTAGCCTTCCTTTGTTGGTTGATTCTTGGTTCTTGTAGCCTGTTTTATTTCAGTTTGTTCGCTTTATACAATTGATTAGATTCAAGTTTACTCAAGTATAGTGCATTTTAGGTGCATGGTAGAGTTTGAGCATTTTTAAAAGCGAAAAGAAAACATTGTCAATATTTTGCATTTTTCTTTTGCATAAGTAGTATTTATTTAAGTTTAAAAATATAATCTCAAAAGCTACAAAAAACATAGGCTTAGTTTCTTTTATCATTTGCATTTAGTTCATCAATATATATTTACAAAAAGAAAAAGAAGTTTTCTTTAATAGTGGTAATTTGCTTTGAAAAATACACCTTTACTTTTATTTATTTCTTATCGAGTCAAAAACACCATAAGTACATCACTCCATTTCCTTCTGAGTAAGAAACGGCCCTTCAAAATGAACGCATAATTAAAATTTACTAGTAATTTTTATTTTTAGGGGCCTTTCACCTACTAGCTTAGGCTAGACTTGTGGGATAGGAAGTGTAAACTTCCCATAAGTTTTAAAACTCAGACGTAGTGGAACTTTCTTTAGGTAAATCCTTGACTTTATCGACTGTATCTGGGAAGCTCCTCTCAAATGGGAGTCAAGCACGAGGCCACGTGGAGGCTTAGACAGAGGAGATAACCCTCCGAATCCTTGTCAAAATGTAAATTAGGACTTTTATGCATCTAGGGATTCTGTCCTAGACAGAGTTTCGGGCTCAGCTACACTGCCCATGCGTACGATTCAGGCTTGCAACTGTCCCCCCAGACTGTTGGTATAGTTGAGGTAGCCTTTAGTCTCTTGACTTTTAGGGTTCATACCTAGGTAAACCGAAAGGCTATTTCTGGTTCACCTTGAACGGGCTTGGAAGGTAACCCTTGTTGAAAGTGTAGGAGGTCAGTTGGGTGATTCCTCCGCTTGTGCCTAAGAACCACTTCAAGGACTCCAAGTAATTGTTCATCAGCTTTCTTCGGGAAAGTACATCTTTCACTCTTGTTTGATTGCTTGAAGCTTTAGGATTTTTATAGTGTATGCTCTGTGTTTTTGCATGTGTTTAGTTGACCTTAGTGTGTGATTTGTCAAATTTTCAATCGTGTAGGACCGACCTTTTAGAAGGTCAAGAAGGTTGAGAAACTTTCCTCCTCTCGTCTATTGGAGCCTCCACGTCCACCCCAAAGGCGGAGATTGGACACAGACGGTTCATTTGAACTGGTAGGAATAACTGAAGTTCTTGGTGAACCAGAACTTATAGCTAAATGCTTTGATCTTGACACAGTTGAGATAGAAGACTTGCAGACTAACGAGTTTGCAAGGAATTTTAACACCCCCTTAACTAATTTAAATGATCCTGTGATCGTTCAGGTTAGACCTTTTGATTCACCTATATTAGGTGTCCCTATGGGTAGGATCATGTCTTTTGTGTAAGAAAGTCCTTTTGTCTTCACCTCAGTCGTTCCAGTTGAAGGGGTACTATCTCCCTCGGTAAGTGCCCCTAGATCTAGTCTACCTTCTATACCTTTGACTCCAGCGAGTCGGGTGGTTCAACCATCAGTTCACTCAAACCTAGCAGGTACTTCTGGTGACATGGTTACCGGGATCCCCAGTATACCTACTATTCCTTCTTCCTTTCCATATACTACCCAGAGTGGTCTGGTAGGATCCTCGGCGTTTGTCCAAGGATTTTCTTGGAATGGGGGCACATTCCCCCATCCAGTCCATACGTAGGTCCATCACCTTCCCATGTAGGATTTCAATTTGGGAATAATACCTCTTATGGGAAAAGTTTCCAAACTCCGATTTCGGTCCCGTTCACGAGCTCTCCCTTTTCATTGTTCAGCGGAGGGATACCAACTCCTATCTTTCAGACCCCTGTTTCTATGGGGACGGCCCGAACTTCTTATAATGCACCTCCCACACACAATCCTGTGGCTTACAGATGGAATCCATTTCAGAGCAATCTTCCCACTTCGCAACTGGCAGTAGGGGGCAACCCCAATTTTACCCGAGGGCATTCGGGGGAAGGTCCCTCTAATCCCTAGGCTGGCGCATTTAGTACCTCGGTTCGACCCAAAATTCCATTCCTGGAAACCTTAAACTTGACAGATTTGTCAAAATTGATGAATGACCTAGTGAGGCATGACCCCTTATGGCCACCTGTTCCCACCAAATTGTCGTCGGACATCCCTAAGTTCGAAGGCAAATTTGGTGAAGATACTGGGGCTCATGCCATAACATTCCATTTATGGTGTTCTTTGAATTCAATGAATGAATATTTAGTTAGGTTGAGGCTATTCCAGAGAACCTTGACAGGTACCGTGGCAAAATGGTATATTGAATTGCCTTCTGCTGCTTTCAGTAGTTTTTGGGAATTGGCTAGTGCATTTCTTAGGCACTTTCAGCTTCCGGTCCGATATGATTTTGGAATGGACTTGTTGTCTAATTTTAGGCAGAACAAGGCTACCCACATCTCAGATCACATCCAAGAGTGGAGGAGGTGAAAGAGCCTTATAAAAGCCACTATTTCTCCCGAGTTCCTTTTAGAGTGGTTCCTTAAATCCCTGTTGCCATACATATCTAGGATGTATCCACCTCAGGAGTGACGAATGAAGAAGAAGCTATTCTCAGGGCCCAGCAACTGGCTTTGATTTATTCACAATCTGGGATCTTATATGAGATTATCCCTGAGGCATCGAGGCCTACACACGATGCGGAGAATCCTAAGCCTGGACCCCATGCCGATGGTGTGGTTGGGTCTGTTAACTCTCCCACCGTAGAATATTTGGCTAAGCAACTTCATCAGTTGTCCGTCAAGCAGTCTATGGCAGAGGCAGCTAAGGCTTCCCCCTCCCCCCAGAGTGCAAATGTTTTTGCGCAAACCTCTCAGAAGTTCAATCAGCAGCCCGGCAGGAAGAAAAAGAAAGGAAAGAAGGGAGAGGGAAACCAAAACAAGCCAAAGCCCGCGAACAATGCTGATGGGGGCAAGAAAGAAAAGAATAAGGTCAAGTTCCCATGTAATTTGTGCCACGAGGACCACCTTACTCACCTTTGTCCCCTTATGGATCAAGCCCAGAAGCTGCTTAAAGCTCAACAACTGGCTATCCTGAAGGATGTTTTTCCCCAAGGGAAGAACTCTTCTTCAACTTCTAACGTAGCAGGGGGCACTCAAACTGCCCCTGACCCAAACTATATCAACATGGTTCTATCTTCAACTTTGTTGCAGACAATGAATGAAATTATGAGAAAGAGACTCTTGAGAAGGGTAAAGCTGTAGGTGAAACTTCTAACGATCTCACAATAGAGAAGCCTGCTGAAACTATGCCAAAGATATCGAAAGGTGTCTTCAAGAATACCTTGCATAACCCTAATGCTAGGGCTGCTTCAAACTACTCTCTGGTTGAAGATTTAGCTCAAACCCCATGTGCAATGTCATCTTTAGAGGTGTTACAGAGTTTTCCTGCCCCACGGGATGCCCTCTTAGCACCTTTAGGCAGCATGGACTCTTCGAGTCTCATGGTGAAATTTCATTTATTTGATGTTAAAATTCGCCTGCCTTACCATGTAGCCTTATCAATAGATGTCGTCCATAGTGGTAATACCATTGGAAGGGTAGTTGTTGATGAGGGGGATTCTACATGTGTTATGTCCTTGACCTATTGGAAAGCTCTTGGATCCCCAGAGCTGGTCCCATCAAACACTTTGCTTACTACTTTTGATGGAAGATCCTTCCGTCCGCATGGTATCCTGCCGGCTTTTGAAATTAAGTTGGAAGGCAAAGCAGTGTCTGTTGAAGTAGAAGTGATTGATGCTCCTTTGGACTACAATCTGCTTCTGGGAAGGAGCTGGACTTATGCGATGTACGCTATTACGTCGGTTGTTCTTCATGTAGTGGTTTTTCCACATGAGGGCAATTTGATTACTATTGACCAACTTGATTTTACCCAAAAAGTTCATTTAGAGTCTAATGAGTCCGTTGTGCCATTGGTTGATCAGGTCAAACCTGTTGCACAGAGCTTGGGGGATGAAATGTACACATCATTGATGGGCACATTTGATCTTCCACCCCAAGTTAATTATATTGGTTCTACCAGTGTGGGGAAGTCCATAGCTACGGTTGTCGATAGGACTGATCCTTGGGTTCTCCCAACCCCTCATGAACAGGAAGTGCCCTTATCGATAGTGGAGGTGGCTTATCAAGCTATCACTCAAGCCACTGCTAATCCCATTCCAGATCCTCTAACAGTCTCGGAAGATCTGGAAGAGGTTTATTTTCCCATATGGGTGGAAAACTCTTCGCATTCTATAGATTGTTTAGACATGGTTTTACCTTCTGATGAAGCTGTTATGGAAGCCATGAGTGGACATGTTAAGATTTGTGAGGATCTTCATCATTGATCCTATTTTCTTCTAGAACTAAGCAGAATAGAAAACCAAGAGTTTCTCTTGAGACTGTTAGAATATGTTGATATACCTATCAATCCCTTGCCTAGGGAAGGAATGTTTGTTGAGGGGAATATGGAAAACATTTCCACCACTATACCTATTAACATCTCTGTAAACCCTGATGTTGTGGAAAATATATATATAGGTGCGAATTTCTCTCCTGAAGAGATTTCCATCTATACTGCTCTTTTTAAGGAATTCCGCGATGTCTTTTGCTGGTCATATGAGGAGATGCCAGGCATAGATCCATCGATTGTTGAACATGAAATCTATACATATCCTGATGCCAAGCCAGTTCGACAAAAGTTAAGACCTGTTAACTCGTGTAAAGTGGCGGCTATGAAAGCTGAAGTTGAAAAGCTGTTGAGGGATGGTTTTATATATCCCATCACTTTGATGGAATGGGTATCCAACCCTGTTCCTGTTGATAAGAAGCAAGGGACTATTCGCACTTGTACAAACTTTAGAGACCTAAATAAATCCTGTCCTAAGGACAAATATCCCACACCATTTATAGACCAGATCATAGATGCTTGTGGGGGAAGTGAGGTGTTTTCGTTTATGGATGGTTTCTCTGGATACAATCAAATTCAAATAAAACCGGAAGACCAACATAAAACTACTTTCATTTGTCCTTGGGGTACCTTCACGTACAAGAAAATTCCCTTTGGATTGAAAAACGCTGGGGAAACCTTTCAACGGGCTATGCACTTTGCTTTCCATGACATTAAAGCCATTGTTGAACCATACCTTGATGAGCTGCCCACACATTCTCGTAAGAGGATCCAACATCCAGATCATTTACGGTTGATATTTGAGAGATGCAGAAATTATAAAATCCGCTTGAATCCCCACAAGTGTGTATTCTGCGTCGAGTCAGGAAGATTACTCAGATTCATTGTCTCTAGTAGAGGCATCCAGGTGGATCCTTTGAAAGTTGAGGCCATTGTAAATTCGCCTCCTCCTCATTCTCTCAGGCAACTTCAAATCCTGTAAGGAAAGTCTAATTTTCTTCGATGTTTTATTGTTAATTATGCCAAGATCAATAAGGGTTTCATGTGCTTGCTCAAACAGGACACCCCATTTATATGGGATGAAACCGCACAGCTTGCATTCAAGGCATTGAAAAATGCTTTGCTGTCGACACCCTTATTACGTCCACCAGATTATTCTAGGGATTTTATATTATATCTGGCTGCGTCGGAGTCGACCATTGGGGTAGTACTAGTCCGGGAGGATGATAAGCTTGTAGAGCATGTCATTTATTATCTTAGCTGTGCTTTGGCCAGACCTGAACTTAGATACTCCCATGTTGAGAAATTAGCCTTAGCAGCTGTTTATACTGTGCAGAGGTTACGTCACTACATTTTACTGAGGACCACCACAGTAGTGGCGGATGTGAATCCGTTCCAATATGTTTTATCCCGATGGATTGTTGGGGGAGAATTTAACAAATGGATAGTCATTCTCTAAGAGTTTGACTTGGATTTCCAGTCCGCTAAGTCTAAGAAGTCCTTAGGTTTTGCTGAACTTATAGCATAATTTCCTACTGAAGAAGATGTAGTGGTTGAGGATGACTCATTCCAAGATGAGAACATCTTCCTGATATCCACCTCTGATCCTTGGTATGGAGATATTCTTATATATCTCCAGACTTTGAAGTACCCTGCAGCTTCCTCAAGGGAGGAACGATGTAAATTACACCTTCATGCCAAGAAATACCTTATTATAGGAGATACATTAAATCGATGAGGGGTAGATTTCGTTTTGCATCATTTCCTTACTCATGAGGAAGAAGAGATTGTCCTAAATGATTCCCATAGTGGAGCATGTGGGGGTCATTTATCTGGGTTAGCAACGGCCCAGAAGATATTGCGTGCCGGTTATTTCTGGCCCACGATATTTAAAGATTGTGTGAAAGCAGTGAAGCACTTTCATCCGTGTCAGCTTTACACCAGGAAAATGCAGTGACATCCTGCTCCATTATTTCCCATTTTCTCGGTAGGCCCCTTCATGAAATGAGGGATTGATTACATGACATGCAACCCAGCCTCGGCTGGGGGGCATAAATACATCATTGTTGTTGTTGACTATTTTACGAAATGGGTAGAGGAAATGCCTACTTTTAAACCCGATGGGGAAACAACCACTTTCTTTGTATTCAATCATATTATAGCACGGTTTGGTATCCCCAAAGTGATTGTCACTGACCATGGAAGTCATTTTCAAAATAACATGATGATGGAACTGACCACTATGCTCGGATTCTGGCAAGAACATTATTCTCCATACTATCCGCAAGCAAACAGTCAGGTTGAGGCTGTCAACAAAACTTTAAAAACTATCCTTAAATGTACAATTTATGCAGCCCGTTCTAACTGGCACATCATGCTATATCCTGCTCTTTGGGCCTACCAAACCAATGTCAAAACTGCTACGGGTTTTTCCCCTTTCCAATTCATTCATGGAGTGGAAGCGGTTACTCCGATTGAATGTGAAATCCCGTCTCTAAAGATAGCCATTCATGTGTTACCTAATACGACTAAGCTTCAGGAACATATGGTACATTTAGAACACCTTGATGAACAGCGTATAGATGCGCTGACTGCTAATCAGGCTCATAAAAATAGGGTTAAAACTCAATATGATAAATCGGTCAAACCTAGGGTTTTCTCTGCGGGGTAACTTGTCTTGCTTTGGGACCAAGATAAAGAACCTCTGGGGGCAGAAAAATTCAAGGCTATGTGGTTAGGACCTTATGTTGTATTGAAAGTATTGAGTAAGGGTGCATATGAGTTAGTTGATTTTAATGGGAATAAGCTGCCTGAGCCTAGAAATGGGCTCTACCTGAAAAAGTACTATGCTTAGGCTTAGCACTTTTTCTTGTATTTTTATTGTATGTATTTTTTATGTACATTAGGTTGTCAGTTTTGTTTTTTATATTATCTGCTAGTTGTTGTAGATGTCTTCTAAATGGTATATAGGGTTTGCTGATGGCACCAGCCGTCATACTTGTAACCTAGCTTCGGCGGCATGGGTTATTTATTCTCCCACAAGACAGCTTGTTGCCGCGGGAGGTGCTTATCTAGGTCCTGCTTCTAATAATGTTTCTGAGTATAGGGATGTAATTGAGCTCCTATGGGATGCTTTGTCATGTGGCATCACCTAGCTTGAGTTCCGTTTCGATTCTTAGTTTGTGGTTTCCTAGCTCAATCGAGCTTATCAGGTACAAAATCCTATTTTATTACGTCAGTTCATGCAAATTCGGTTATTGGAAAGACATTTTGAGGTTATTACTTTCAATCATATTCCACGAAATCAGAATTCATTGACTGATGCATATGCTAATTACA
>LPNX010384843.1:272228-365495 GCA_001517045.1 Pseudotsuga menziesii | reverse complement strand
ATGCCCTAGGTCTAAGCTGGACCACCCTGGCCACTAGGACCACCTTGGTCCCCATGATCTCTATGCATCCTGGCTTCCTCAGCCTCCTCGGCTTCGGCAGCCTCCACCGCATCTCTATATATGAGCACTGCTCTCGCCACTCGTCTGAAAAGACGTAGCCAAATCGGTGGAACCCCAACTACGTACTCCTGCATGGCTGTAGGGATATGTTCTATCTGTATGGTCGGTTAGCCTGGATAGCTTTCCCTCTAGTACTCTGAACAGTCCCTGATCCTCACCCACGACAGGACGCATGAACATATGAGGGTGCCCTTCAGGGCGGACTGGTCCAATATCTGCATTTTGACACATAAATAGGATTAAGACTTGTACATATGTATATATCTATCATTTGAAAAATTCATAAAAATTTGATAATGATAAAAAATTAAAAATTACTTACCCATCTCTCCCCATGCTCCTCCTGGAGGGAGGACAAGGTCAATGTCACCTTAGAAGTCCATTTCGGCATATGGAAACTGCTCCAATGTCGGCAACTGTCGTTCCCACCATGTATAGAAGTCAGCATCATATACGCTGTGTACTATGTCTCCTCCTCCTTGGCGGAGGAAGATGTCTCCCCACCAGCTCAGCCTTGGCTGACGTGGAGACCTGACCTGTAGCAGTATAGCAGGGCTCATGGCTGGTACTCTTGAAGAAGAAGAATGCCACTAATATGCTTGCATAGAAAAAATTCTTGCGTCTTCCTCTCTTGCATTCGGATAATTGCCTCCTCATAATGGGGGCAAATCCTGAGCACCAATCATAGAGAGCACCCCTAAAACAGTCAACTGCCACCCTCATTTGGTTCCTGGTGGCCATATGTAACCCTGTGGATCCTGCAAGTCTCACAATGGTACTAGCTAATACCTGGAGAGTAAAATCCTGGATGTTTGCAATAAGAACACTGCTTCCTTTATTCTGAGTACCCGATGTACATAATATCTCTACATAGTTTTGGACACTTAAGGGGTCACCGCCCCTGCCCGTGCCCTCCAAGTTCACCGGTGCTCCCCGTTGTGACAACTCGGTAATGAAATATATGTCTTCCACGGTAAGCTCTAAAGTCTCACCTTGAATATTGACATCCCCATCTCATGATCCCAGTAATTGACCATGAACTCTAGTATGCAGACATTGGCCCACATGGGTGATGTACAAAAGAACTTCAGCAGCCCACTGGTCCTCAATGCCTGTATGGTGGGTGCGCTTTGGAGCGCCGCATGATCCCTTATTTCGTGCTCCCTTTCCCTCCACTCCAGAACCATGTTTTACCTGGAAAATACAAGCAATAGAATTCAGTATTCCCATATCAAATTTTAAAAATCTTGCATATTTTTTAAGCTTTGGCCCACTGCACAGTATTCGCGATTGTCTATTTAGGCAGGTCGTGGATCATTCGCGGCTGTTCCGTTGGACAACCCGCGAATATAACGCGTATTCGTGAGTTTCTCTCTTGGCAACCTGCGAATGCGCACTGCCATCATTATGGGTGCTGTTTAATACTAAATTAACCATTAAACCTAGTATTTGTTTGGATCAATTTGATGAGCTTAGGGTGTAGAATTACCTGAAGCTGACGGATTCTGATTCCGACGGTCCAATTGTCCACAACGATCGATCAACGGTAGAGGGTAAACTTTGCTTTTTTTGGCTCAAAAGTTCAAATGGTGAGTTTGTCTTACTTTTCAAGCTATTTATAGAAATAATATTTCATAAAGTGGGTCTTTTTCCATAGTTTGAAATGTCAATTAACTAATATCACCCTCTTTGTGCCTTGAAACAGGTTTATCACCTTTTACAAAGCGTTGTTGCTCCAATAGGGTGGTTTTGCAATTTCCAACACATGTTGGCATCTTTTCACTCCACATTAACCTTAGTATTCAACATTTTGCCACAGACTCTGGTATTCTAAGCCATTAGTCCCTTGTCTCTACCATTGTTCTTCCATGGCTAGGGCCCTTATTTCATGAGTATCATCTTTATATGCTTTTGGCATCCTTTGATGCTCATGCCATCACTGTTTCAGGTTTATGGGTTTCCTCTTAGCTATTTTTCACACCAAATAGAGCTTCTTTTGAATCTCTTTTTACAAGCTATACCTTTATAGGACTCCCCGCCCTTATGGAGTTTCTTTAGGCCCAGGTCTAACTCCTCCAAAACAAACTTGACTGCCGAGTTATCTCGTCCGTTCAAGGTCGTTAAGAATATGTGAATGGGCATCCGCATTGGTGGTAAGTTATCTCTTTCTCGGACCATGCGGAATAATACGAGAAAGGATCACTTTCTTTTCTTTTGAATTGAGAAGAGTATTCTCAGGCATAGGTTTATCACTTTTCCGGACCTGAGGGACTAAATTTACGGAAAAGGAACACCCGGTTTGAACTTAGTTTTCTCTTTTTCGTGCTCTGGACCCAAACATGAAAAAGATTCTGAGTGTACTTTGTGTCTTTGTCATGCTTGTTAAACACTAAAGAACAAAGCAACGAGTTTATTGTTGTAAGCCCCATTTCTCGTAACCAAATGGATATTTCCGAGTGATCTTGCTTTCCTTCACACTCGTAAAACTCAAGCTATTTTATGCTGTTCTGGAAGGAGCATTGGGTAGTTGGTAATTTAACCTTTTTCGGACCTCCCTGACTAAGTACGAAAAAGGTGCACCTTTTCTTCTTCGGAAGTTAAGAGAGTTCTTCTTCTTCGGAAGTTAAGAGAGTTCTTCTGTGGTTTGTTTTTTACTTTTTCAGCCTCAGGAGACTAAATTGGACGAAAAAGGACCCCCCTGGAGTCTTCTTTGGCATTTTCAGACTCTCTAAATGTGAAAACACCGACTGAGCATGTACTAGTTCGGGCTCATTAAATCCACCAATCAGTGACACTATCAAGCATTATTTTCCCATCTTTTCAAGCTTGTTAAAAAATGAAGAGGGAACTGAGTTTACTTTCCTGGACTCGTTAAAATTTAATAGGGAAGGTAAGGAAGAATTTTTCTCTTGTTTTCAGTAATGGCAGCATGTCATCCTTGAACATAGCACTCTTTTCTTTCCGATATCCATGTTTCAGTGTCCACTTGTGTTCAGCTATCACTTTGGGTTTCTTACTCCTCCTCTTGTCCGTTATACCTTGGGAATCTGATCATGTCTCCTACATGACAAATAAGTCTAGTTGTTCTATCTATCCGTTATACGCTGCCTTGGGTCATCTCTGTGTTGTGCTCACTGTTCAAGGACTCTTCCCAATGTATGTTCTATAGCCTGATTCCATCACTGTTATATCTGTTATCTATTTGTGTCTCCCTTCTTTTTCCCAGTTCCTAGTCACTCTTGTGATCCGTTGGAGGATCTATTGCCTTCCCTATCACTGGTTCTGTTTCAGCACTTCCTGATGACGAAGACCTAGAGTTTTGATGATCGTACCTCAGGATTCACTTTCATCATTGGTGAATTCCTTTGCTTCAGTTGTCAATTATCACCTATTGGTTGACAAACTATTGAATCCTCTCCATGTTCGACTTCAGCTTACCCTTATTCACATGGCTTGGATTGTACTAGTTCTTTGGGATCCTTTATGAAGACCTTAGTCCCTCACATATGGACTAAGTTGCGCAAGATTATGTTCTATTCATCTACATAGCTTCCAGATCTTTGAAGACTCATCATTATTGTATATTGTGGCTTCGATCCACCTTTATAATATACGTGGTTTTACACCTGTATCATATGATGTACTCAAATATTGTCAAGGAGCTAATGTGCCAGTAAATTGAACATAGCATCCTCAGATATAAATTTGTATATGAGATTACTATGTATTTGTTTCAGGTACTCTCTCTGCTCCATTGGATTTCTGAGTTCTCCAAAGCTAAATATTATAATGTATTTCGGCCATCGCTTACCTTTGACCTCACACATTAGGGGGAATCTGTTATACACCTGAATGGCACCTCTCCATCCGAGTGCCGACATCCCTCATGTTGGCACACAAAAGGACATCTATGGATAGAGGTTTGCCCAAAACAATATAGATTGGCTTACTATATGATACATTCCTCCTCTATCCAGTTGGTTACTTTGTCATTTTACTATGTCAAGTTGTATTCGTGACTCTCCATATATGCAACTCGCGCATCATTCACGAGTGTCGGTTGATGCAAGTCGCGAATGGATGTATTCGCGGGTTGCTCTTATAGCAACTCATGAATCATTCGTGGGTTGTCCTTCTACATACCTACGAATATGTCCCTTGACATTTAAAAATAAAAACACGCTATAATATGAGATTAGTTAAGCCATTTATCATTAATCCTCTTAATTGTCTCAACCTCCTCAACCTTCGAAACTGCCTTATTTCCTCCATATAAATACAGGCCTTGGGGAGGGTGTTAGAGATACTTTTGGAGAGCAAAGTTATGCTGGTGGATTGTATACAGAAGTCTTTGGAGCAGTGGAACTCAGAATCCCTTGGTTGCAGAGGAGTCCTTGTCTTAGGCGTTGGGTTGTAATCTGAACTCTTTCCATTGTTGATAATAAACAGAATCCTTCTTCCATATGTGTTTCATGTATCTTGGTTTGATGAACGTTTATGTTTCTACATCTTATATGTGATTTATTTAACCTGCTTATATATATATGAATCATCTTGTATCTGGAAGATTGACTCTTGACAGGTGAAAGAGGAGCAACCTTGAAGAATTTGAAGGTAAAGTAGAGCGGAAGAGGACTAGCAAGGATCGACCTTCGTTAATTGAGTAAGTCTTTCTAATCCTCCTATTTCCTTTACTGCACTTTAGAGTCAATTGTCTGCAAGTTTATTGAGTATGTTGGTAACCCCAGACCTATGGTTAGTAGGTGTATAATCCTGTACAACATACCTTCATCATGGAGATTTTGATCTATTATTATTATACGTGGTGATGACCACACATGTCACATTTTGTATATCATGCCTATTCATGGCCATTGTACTCTTATGTATCCGGGACTGCTATATGTATTTGCAGTCATATGCAGAGTTTGATTATTGTATTATACTATTGGATGGCTGGTTCTTCCACTTGGGTCTTCATCACTCCACTTCTGGGATGGACTTATAATGTATTTCGGCCATCATGTTACCCCTCTGACCTCACACATTAGGGAGCATATGTTACAGCAAATTTTACCACACATGGTTGATCACACTTTTATGGCCTTCTGTCCCTCTGCAGACTCTTTGGACCCCATGGACTATTTTTGTACCTTTGATGTTTCCAAGATCATCCCTAAAAACACCCATTATTTGTTGTATGCGACTTTTAATCCCTTTCTCGCGTATATACACGGATATTACCCTTAAACCTATGTACATCGAGATGTGTGCAAAAGGCCAAATATTTTTGGAGTCTTCCTTGATGTGGATCCGAGTCACTTGTCTCTTGGTCTTCCATATGCCTCTAGATCGCTCAGATTTGACCTTCCATTACCCCATTGAAGCACTATATAAGGAACCCTTTGGATACATTGAAGGGGAGGAATTCAAGAGCAAGAAAACTATAGTCCATCGTTGTCGTGACTTGCTTGTACTTGAGTCTACATCCCTTTGTCCCTTAGAGCACTTTGTGTTCTTCCCAATCTTGCCTTTGCTTGTGAGATTGCTATCAAGAGATGGAGGATTGAGGTGGTGGAGGCCCAGGTGGAGGACTCAGTTTCTCCAGTTGGCAGACGTGCCAATAGAGGTTGTCACTTATGTAATCTCTGATTTTATTAATAGAAATATATTTTCATGTCCAATGATGTGCATTTAAATGAATATTGAATCCATGGATGTGTTTAATTGCTTATGCATTATTGATTATATATGCTAGAGTAGGCCTAACACTATATTATATAGTATGCTTGCCTTGTTTACTGTTGTTGAGAGTGAATTGCTAAAGCAAGCGGGATTGGAAAAGGCTCAACAGGGATCTACTTCAACCATCTGGAATAAGGTATGTTTCGAGATCCTTTAGTGTTAGATGTTGTATTTCTCTTGCATATTGGGAAGGGATGGATTTCTACGATTTCTCTTTTAGTTGTGGTACACCCCAAGCCATAGGAAGTTTTCTCTGTTACACAGTTTTTTTTTAAATGCAACATTCTTCTTTCATAGATTTTTTTACTAATATGAGGTATTTTTGCATGCTTATCACTAATTAGAAGGGTTGTGCAATGTATCAATTTGACCTTGTTATCTATGCCATAATTTTTTAGAGTGTTTCAGCACATCCTAGGTAGAAAACACCTATTCTCCAATATTTTGGGAGTCTTCTAACAAGAGTAAATTTGAAATCCTTTAAGTTATTGGAAATTTCATGACTAGGTTGAAACAATAACAAAAAAAACCTATTGGAGAACTGACTTGTTGAGGACAAGCTAGAGTGCAGTGAGGAATTGGGAGATATTGTGAAGGTGAAATTTAGTGTTGTTATTTAATGTGGCATCTCATCATCTACTTAAATATCATCTCTGTAAATATTTTGACAAGGTGTTTGTGGTGATATAATGTGTGCTTGTAGACCAATAGAGTGTGACTGCAACTTATTCTTAGAAGCTGAGAAAATTAATTACTACAGTCTTTTACTTGGTGTTCACCTATAAGCTCCTCATTTTCCTACCAACTTTTCACCACAACATTCTTCAAGCATGCCTCATTCAATTGATGCAACTTTTGAAATGTCGAAGTTTGAAGGTAAGCCCCTTACATACAAAAGAGATGTGATTTCAGTGATTCCAATGATCCCCTTACATTTTTTCTTTGTTATATACTACTTATATGTTGAATGTTATTTGTACAATAATGTTTTTAGATGCTTTCCAAACATAGTTTAAGATCTCTTATTCCTCCACAATGGCCTAGAAATCCTGAATGTACAATGAGTAATTTATTTTTCAATGTTTTCTTTTTCATATATACATTTATGTGTGCATGGGTTGCGTTGTTTTTAATAGTTAATTCCCCCTTCTTTATCTGTTTAGTGATGAAAAATTAATCCTATGGGTGGGAGATAAATAGGATTTGATAAATAGGTGGTAAGTTTTTTTTAAACTATACAAAATCCCATCGGTTATCTGACGCTCTATGAAGATCATCCAACGAGGTTGCCATAGGTATGACAAGAGCGATCCATCGGAAACCGTCGGCAAACCAACTAGCACCCGTCGGTTATCTGACGCTTTGTGAAGATCGGCCGATGAGGTTGGCATAAGTCCGACAAGAGTGATCCGCCGAACGTCGTCGGCAAACCGACTAGCACCCATCGGATATTCAACGGTATAAGCCCGAAATTCGACGACATAAGCCCAAAATTTTACAAAGAAACTGTCTCAGATTCGACAAAGATAAGTCATATTTTCAACATGATGGGAGTCGAATATTCGACGGCATAAGCCCAAAGTTTTACAAAGGGACTGTCTCAAATTCGACGACGTATGACGTCTACAATTCGATGGGGTTTGGCATGTGGTCGAATTTCCGACGACATGCCACCAACGAAAAAACAAATTGTAGTTGTCGAATTACCGACAAGCTTCTATCGAATTTTAGACATGGAAGCCATTGGATTTTGGGCTCAAATTCTATTGTACTCATCACTCTGTACTGTGCTCCCCTCTGCGAATTTATGGCAATTCGATTGATGTGTCCCTAATGTTCGTGCAATATTATAATGGCTAGATTGTTCAACATTCTTCACCTCATTTCTTCCTCCCTATGCAATTCAATGAATCCTGCCACCTCTACTGAGCTACCGGTGACTTTTGGTTGCGCCAATTTACATTCTCTCACTCCTTCTCTCTCTGCCAGCTTCTAGCGCCTGCTCCACATTGCGTTTTTTGTTCACCTAAAAATGTCCCGCAGACTGCGAGCCACACCACGACGTGGGCACGGTGGGCATGGAAACGCCATTGAGCGAGATAAGATTCTCTCTACACTGGTAAACACTGAATTTTTTTACGTTGAAATCACATACCACCTACATCAGCTTATGGATGATTGGGAGGATGAGCTCCTGGGCTTCCCCTCCACGACAAACAGGACGGTTATGCGCAAACGCAATTTTTGGGTGATGAAGAACCTCTTGGCCATGATTATCCTTTGTCTTGCTGGTACTTAGAATGATCCTTTGGCTCCTTCACCAATTCCTCCTGTGGCTCCCATGGACACTGAGCAGCTGCCACCTCCCCCTCTGAGGACCGTTGCAGAGACTCATTAGTTCAAAGCATCCATCACTATAGCTTCGAAATACAGGAAAACAGAACCACTCCCAGTCAATTGGAATCCCTCCAACACCAGTGATATGAGCAATGAGGAGGACACAAGCAATGACTCCAAAATCCCAAGAAAAGATGGCAGCCAGAATTCTGCCAACCCTCCACCCTGTGCTAAATGTAGACCAAAATCACAGATTGGATTCAGCTTTGGTGTTCCCATTGAGGAGGATAATCCTTCCAAGCATTGAGTCCAGGTTCCTAGGGTTTTGTTTAATTTTCATGTGGTCAATTTGGATCTAGTCCTCATGGTTATTTGCAGCAACAAACTTAGTTTTTTTGCTTCAAAAATGTTTATTATGCTCTCAGTATGATCTGTTTTTCCTTCTATATGGAGGATCAATTTGACATTAAAAGTCTGATTTCCCAAGAGGGGAGAGCTTCAAACTATATTCTGCTACACTCAGTTCAAATAACTACTATCATGCTCTGTATTTTTGCTTGTACTATTATTTTGAATCAATATATTAGATTGAACTTACCCAGAAAAAACATTAACAACAGATCTAGATCTTGAGAATTCATGCGATCTAGAGGATTCTACATCATCAGTCTAATCAACTTTACAAGATTACTGATTGTGTAATAAATTTTAAACTATTAAATTTGTCATTCAATTTAATATTGCTCAATTCCAAATTCACAAATTTAATATTGCTAAATTCCAAAGTCATAAAGACAAGGTCACAGAATAATATAGGCACAAGGCTAGAATCTTTTAAATGATGGATAACACAACCATTTAATTTGTGGTTGGTGAAGGTCAATAAATGAAATTTAAGTACCATGAAATTATATATGTTATCCATGCATTCATGTATGAGTTAAGAGTTATCCATTTATCAACCATCATGTAGTATTTTTTATATTCTTTTTTTTATCTCTCGTATTCTTCTACTTATTGCCATGGGTTTTTGGTTATCCATTCATTAGCTAAGGGTTATCTCTGCATCCAGTACTAGTTATTCATTCATCAACTACCAATTATTTTTTATATTTTTTTTATAATTATTTATTTTGAATTTGGAATGTTTCTAATCCTACTCCATAAATGAAAAAGATAGATAGTAGTCGACCCCAAAATTCTAAGACATAACCTAAAAATCTACACTTCCCTAAATGTCACAAATTACAATGTAAATCCTAGCATACTAACAATTTCCCAACCTCCAATAGAAATTATCTGCCTCAAATAATGGTACAAGCAATTAAGATTGGATAATTCACTAAATTGTCATGATCAACAGTGTATACTCAACTAACACCCCCACCCCCCCAAAAAAAAATTACTTCACTCTAATATCCAACTTATAATTTTATGATTTCACATTAAATCTTCTCATACATATCCTAAACTCAATTTAGGTTAACAAACTCTCTTTTCACATAGAGAGCACAACATCTAACTAATGTAAATATAAACTTTGAAAACAAGGAATTGAAATTCATTTTTATTATTATCCATACAATCACAAGTACTTACTTGTAAGCTTCCTATAAAGATGATCCTAATTAATTAAATACCTATACATCATAGATCATTAAATACATAATATCAATTCATAAATAAAATTAATGTAATCATAAAATCTATTATATTAATCCAAATATTTTAGGCATATAAATTAATAATTTTTTATCTTAAACTTTTTAAAAATACATAATATTAATTTATAAATCAAACCAATGTAATTATAAAATTTATTATATTAACCCAAATCTATTAAATCTAGAGATAGATTCAGTTTTTTAAGATAAAATATTTTAATCTCTAGCTTTTTATAAGTCTATATATTAATCTTAAAGATTAAAAACTTTTTGTAAGTCTAAGAAGTGGATGAAGATATATTAATCATTTTTAGTTATTTAACCATGGTTGATAGACTCCACTTTTAGTTATTCATAGTTATTTAACTATGATTAATAAGCTCATAAACCTATATCAACCCCTTTAAAAATAAGATTATACTAAATTTATAAATAAACAAACAGAACCCAAAAAAAACACTATTTCTTAATAATCTTCCTTCATGTTAATCGAATTTAAAACACCTCGCTACTCCCCCGCCAATATACTAAATTTATAAATAAACAAACAGAACCCAAAAAAAACACTATTTCTTAATAATCTTCCTTCATGTTAATCGAATTTAAAACCCCTCGCTACTCCCCCGCCAATTTTAATTATCAACAAAGTGCCCGATCCAAATAAAATCAATGTAAGAATCAAATTAACATGAATCGACCAAGGACTCATAAAATTATATATAATAGTTTTTACATGGAGGCGGAAGGCTCGGCTCGGAATCATGAATATGAGCAGGAAGGAAGCGCGGGGATGCAGTTAGAGGTCATCATGTTTTTAAATTCGGAGAAGTCTAAGAGCCCGTTGCTGTCTGAATCGTATCTGCATATCATCTTCTGGCAGCTGGCCAACTCTTCCGCCTGACTGAACCCCAAATTACAGAGCACCCGTTGAAGCTCCGTGGGCGAAATAAATCCATCATTATTAATATCGTATACCTTAAAAGCCTCCATCAAATCCTCCCCATCGTTTAATTCATCCGATGTGTTGTCCAGAATAGACTCATAGAGCCCAACAAATTCTTCCAATGTTAAGCTACTATCTTCGCTCGCAGACATTGGTGTAACCACATATTTTAGCTCTTCTTCTGACATATCCATTCCAATTCTTTTCAGGTACCCTTTTATTTCAGTTACACTCACTTTCCCGTCCCCATTTTCATCCACCGTCTCATACAATCTCTGAATTTCATGGATATCTAAACGAAACGTCATTTATACTATAAATTTTGTCGACAAGTTAGTGCAACACAAAGCGAATTATATGGTCGGGATAAAACACAATATATAATACAAAATGAACCGAAAAGAAAATTTAAATTCGCTGCTTATGACGACCATGGCAATTCAATTATTTATAGTTTTAAAATGGCGGTACTATCCAGAAACTTCGACTTAATGAAAGCCGGAAGGTCATCGTGCGCGGAATCAGTCTTTCATTGTGATCTTTATTTAGGGTACACCGACACCGACACCGACACCGACACGGTTATGAGAGGCGCCTAACTTTTGGAAACTTCTCGTTTCGATTTTCTTTATCTGCATGATTTTCGTCTTAACTTCGTGGCTCCCGCTACACAATTTAAAACTATAAGTTCATCAATTTAGAATTGTGATTTGACCGTTTTCGAAGGCCTCGCTATCCAAAAACGACGGGAAGATTTTAAATAGGCGACGTTTTTTTATGTGGTCGGAATTCGGTAAAAAAATTTCTTAAACTTAATTTTTTTTAATTAAAATTATTATTATTAAAAATATTTTTTAAAAGAATTTCAACACTTTTATAAACCTTTGAAACACTCAAATCATATCAATTTAATAACAATAATAATTATATAGAATTTCTGAAAATAGTTGCCGGATTTTTAAAAAATCTACGGGCAAATGAAAAAAAGTCGCCTCTGTAGAGTATACCTTTCTTTATTTACCAAATTTAACTGTCTTTAGAAGGCTTTAATTAAGATTAAACAACGCCCCGTAAGCCAGTCAATCCTTTTTGTCATATGCTATTGCGTGGAGATTGTCAGTAACTTGCACGTTAAGGAAATTAGGTAGAAGAATATAACTATAGTTAACGTTCACGATAGGGAATTATGTGGAAGATACCGATCGTATGACTTTCAATGATTCATCTTACTCACACAGGTGTTCCTCGTGCAAATTGAAACCATCCCACGAATCAAATCATGGAACATTGAATAGATCCTCATATGAGATAAAAATAAATGGATAATTTAAGAATGTAGATGATAACGGCATGGATAACTCATGTGGGTGTGTTAGTATTTATGTTTTGATAATTATGTCTATAGATATTTAGATATTATTTGAGATTTCAGACTTGGTTGAGTGTATCAACAAAATTAACCAAGTGTAACAAGTGGACAGTAACAATTCATTTCCATGGTCACTTTATCTTGTTATGTTTAAATGCATCATGATTACTATTTAAATAAGCTTCACTTAAATGATGGTTAAAGAAACGGGTAACAATTTGTTTTTGTTTTTTTAATTAAATAGTATTTGTTTTGTGCTTATATTAACTCTAACAATCTGGTATGAATAATGAATATAAAATTATATATTTTAGCTTTTGTTTAACAACCACCTATCTTCACAAAACTAAGTGGTTGATTGTGCCTATGGGCATTCACCAACATGGATAATTTAATCTTAGGGGCTATATATAGCCCATGGGCTATATTAAGGGGGTTACAAAAATTTAGTGGGTTATTTTCTTATATAGAAATGGTTTTTTCAGTTAAAATATATTCACCCAATATTTATTAAAAGAAAATCAGAAATGAATAGCCTCCCTATATTAATGAGGAAAATGAAAAAAATTATTTTGTGTCTAGCAAAGTTTCCCTCCAATCTATCTTTCACCTCCAATTTTTAGAGATAATCTAGTGAAATCACTCTTTCGTCCCCAATTTTCAATAACAGAGTCTCCCAAGGGTTATTTTGTGGTCCATTTTCCTAGACATTTGGTTGTATTTGTTTATATTTTTAGTCAATTTCATGTGATACCTTCTTTTATCCCTTGATTTCCAATATTGGGAGGAAATTATGGCTTTTTTTTTCTATATAAACGCTACAATAATTCATGGTTCACCCACATCGGATTGCACTTGGAGAGTGAATGTTCTAGTTGATGCAATTCCACTTTTCATTCTTAGTTTTCTTGACATTTCAATATTCACATAACATATCCATTGCCAAAAGCTCAAGTCTTGTAGGGGCATGCAGCATATGCAATTTATCAATACAAACTTGCATCATGTTTTCCATCCAATAATAAACATGGTATGACTTCTATAAAAAAATTATCCAATAATAAACATGGTATGACTTTTATAAAAAAATTGTGTTTTATCCACAATTACAATACACTATTATATTGTAAATTTACCTTTTTATCATGGATGTTTTATGAGACTGGTTGAATTGTACAATTTACTTTTTATCATGTTTTTTTTACCATGGATGCTTTCTGAGGTTTGTTGAATTATACGGTATTTTTTATTTTCAGGGCTCATTCTCTGTTATTAAGGTTTTATGTTATCCTAGGATTATTGGTTCTATGAAAGTGTTATAGAGACCAAAAGATTTGATTTATTTTATGCATTTTCATGCTTAAACTATAGGCGGACATTTATATGTTGTTAATGGATGCTATTTTTGATAGAAGGAATTAAACCGTTTTTAAATAATAAAAAAATTAAGAAAAAAATGGAGAGGCGAACAACTCGGTGGTGGATGCGAACCTATGTCGAGTCTCGACAATTGAGAGAGGAACCAGGGTTTATTCTTGAATATTATTTGCATGCAGAATTTTTTAACTGGAAGTGATTTATATCTAAAGCGATTTTAAGAAAAAAGCATTCGGATTAAAGAGAAATAACGGCCAGAGAGACAGCAGGTACCGCCTTAGTTTTACCATCGGCCATTAGTTTTACACTGCAGCAGCGACTGCCATTAGTTTTACACGGTAGTCAGGGAATCCCGGAACAGGTTGGCAGAGTATCTAGCCGGGGTTCGATTCCTGCCCTGGTTTGTACCACCTGGGATCAGTTCTTGTTGTGATTTGTTTGCTTAAACGAATTCGGCTTCAACCATGAGGGTTTGACATTCAAGCATTAAGATTGATAATTTTGGCAAAGATGGGAATTAAATTTTCAGGTACTCAGGATTTGTAGGTAAAATATTTGACAGAACACTTTAACCGAAAAATAAAGAAAAAGAAGTAGAAGTAATCTATCATTGTACAGACAATTGGACGGAGATGTGAGGTGAGCAGGTTGAGGGAAGCCATATGATGATCGGCAGCAGCTAAAAAGGTCGCAGGAGGGAAGAGAAGGGAGGGCGTGGGCATGGCCCAGAAGGGAACCCGAAAGGAAGCCGTGGAGAGAAAGATTTTATCGGAGGAGCTCGGAGTTCTGGCGGAAAGGACCCGCAGGTAGAGAAAAAGATGGTCGAATCATTTATTTATTTATTTTTAATAGATCACACAGAATTTGAGGATCCCAGCCATAGAAAATGTTGTGTGATGCCACAGTGCATCTATTGCGTAACCTTCAGATTATATTCCCGTAAAACTTGATGGTGGGATGAAATCTATAGTGCAGTCACTCAATGCCAAGCCCAACAGTATCGAGAAGAGTATGGCAGGATCCCAAGACGTTGGTGGACCATTTACCAGTTTGGTGACAAATCTAGATAATATGTATAATGAAACCCCCATTGTGGCAAGCCGATAGGACATGCTATCAGAGGGAGACTCAATCCCTTCAGAGGCTATGGTGGACTAAAATATGGGGAAGGATATTCATGTGCATGACGAGGTTCCTATCAAGGTAGTGGATGGAGAGGTACCTAAGCTAATTCCCCATAGGTGCCACCACTACATGATCAAGATGATTTAAATTTTTTTTGAGTCAATAAGGAGTACTCTGAAGTTATGTTACCAGAAACGTGTAACATAAACGAGAAGCTAAGTTTACAAGTTTTGCAAACAAGAAACAAAGAGACAAAAATAACAAAACTGAAGGTGAAGAAGAGCTACCACACTTACTTTCAATTTGATGGATATTACTCTAATAACTAAGCAAAGGTCACAATGTTTGGTCTTTTTAATAAAAGACTATCATATCATCCGATGGTGGAGGAGGCTGTCACTAATCTATGCATGGAGATGGAGTTGGGCAACTACTGACACATAACTCTGTGAAGCCAAAAAACCTTATGTAAAAAGTTAGTTAAAATGGATTTATAGTTTATCGTCAATAAAAAATAATAATATTTAAAATAAAATAATTTTATAATAAAATTTGATTAAATAATATATTTGGATGCAACATAGATCACATAAGGTTACCAATAAAACATACTAAACATACATAACTATAAATCAGAGACAACTGAACTGAACTGAGTTCTTGTTTGGCTCAACAGCCTAATATATACAATGTACAGACAGTTACAAAATAACTACATGTCGGTTCGGTGAACCGACACGACTTTTAGTTAACCGACTAATCTTCTAGTTTAGTCGACCGATCGACTTAGTCGGCTGATCGACTAAGTCGGTCTTCGTTCAAGTTGACTTTGTCGACTTGCTCCTTCTACACTTCCCAAGCTTTAAAAGGGAAGTCACCGAGAATTTGGATGCAACATAGATATGTGGTGCCCCATGTCTTAATGTACAAGCCAAGCAATGATTGTAATGGAGGGGTTGAACCTCCTGAAATTTTTTTTGGCGAGCAAGGAGCAGTGCCCAATGGACACGTGACCTATAGGCCTCTTGGCTCAATGGAGAACTCAAAAATCAGATTTTGGTACAATATACAGAAGTTTATCCTTCTTCCAAACAGTAACCCAATTTTATTAAAAGAAAGATTGTTCCTCTTCACACACATTGGATTGAATGACCGATTCCGTGCATTCAGTTTATTAAATTTTACATCTACTAACTGCCCTTTTATGTGTTGTAGAAGTTACCCACCCAACACCATTCATTACTGATGGGAGACACAAATTGTCTCGGATACGAGACGAAACGAAACCAATTCGCTAAGAAACTGAAATTCGTTTTTGGGGAAAATGTGCTGAGAAACGATTGGTTTTGGAAGAAACGTTTTTCCAACTTTAGAAATGGGAACGAACCTATAAAACGTCGGTTTTCGCCTCGTCTTCATTTCTATCTTGGTTTTTTTTTTCCTGAAAATCCTGAACTACCGTCACGTTTCTGGTAACAAAGCTCTAAAGGATGTAAGCGTCTCTAGTCACGAGGAATCATCTTATTCAAAGGGTGTCGGACCTTTCTCCCCATTATGTGGGGCTTCAAGGATGGATTTTATGGTGGGAGACAACAATGTGGCACACTATCAAGTTTATAAGGGGTTGGGGCAAGATGGTGGCTTGCCATATGAGGAGGGAGCTATAGGAGGCTCGACAAAGGCCAGAGGAGCTTCATATATTTCTCGAAGAAAATAACCATAATATTATTCTTTAAGAAGACATACACAAGTTAGAGATCATAGTCAAATGAGGGGAGGAGTATACTGGACGAGGAGCTAGGGTCCACTCATGAATACATTGGATTTAGGAGGGTGACAAGGAGTCCAAGTTCTATTTTGATTTCATGGAAATGAAAGTTGCAGTAAAGAGGGTGTTTGGGATTCATAAGGTGGATAAATCCCTTGCTAAGTGTTAGTGCCAGAAATTGTTCTCAGACTACTAAAGAACAAGCCAACACAATATCATAAAATTAAATTAAATTAAATAGGTTTTAGGGTTTTGGTTAATGGTTTTGGTTTCAAAAACTTCATCAACAAGGAGGAAATAAACATCCACAAGCTAATACAGAACTGAATCATGCAAGTTAGATAAACTGGGGATCAAACACATCCCAATAAGCCATAAACATTACACATGAAATACTAATTCCACCCATAGGCTACAAGCATTTACATGAATAAACCTTTAAACAGGAAATGAAATTGTAGACTGAGCAATCAACCAGATCAGAAATGAAAAAGAATGACAGCTAAAAGGGCTTATCAGTTTATATATAATCAATAACAGTCATCCACTTACATAATAGTTATAAATGCTAGCTTGAGAAATCAAAGCTCCAAAAGCCTCTCCTTGAGTGAAAATCCCACCTCAAAACTGTATGTTTGTCTTCCTTTTATCATTACAAAAGTAAAGTAGTTCCATAAATACCTTCTAGGTCAAAATTTGAAACAGTTACATCAATTAGTTACATGATAACTCAAAATATTTAAATACAATTAACCCAAACATAGCAAATCAGATTTGGGGAAATTTGGTAAATTTCTGAAAATTTGAGTCTCAAAGACGCCTTCATATATCTCGATCCGGGACACCGGCGTAAAACCTTAGAGAGGTTTTTTTAAATGAGTATGTTATGAACAAAAACCTCTCTTGGTTTTTCAAAATTCCCCTTCAATTGATCGAAATACGTGATGGAAATTTGTGACTAAAACAGGAAATTATTAAATAATTCAAACCCTGAAAATAGGCCACAAAGATGAATTCGAATATCTCAAATGATAACCGATGTTGCAAAACCCAGAGAGGTTTTTGTGAATGAGTTAGGTGTGGAAAAAACCCTCTTTTGGTTTTCCTGGATTCATTTCCATCTCCTCGTAATCTGCTCCCAATGACAATGACAAAAACAAGAAAAACAAAGCTGCTACAGGAATCTCCTCATGAAAATATTTGACAAAGAACTAAAAAATGAGGGTTAGATTATAAATCAAAACTTGGAATAAACTTTTATTATAAGTTTTTGAAAGCTTAAATATGTGCATATTAAATAATAATCCCAAAAGACAAACCTTAAAACTAAAATAATGAAATAATTCAACCGTTAAAAGCATTAAATCCAACCAAAATTGTTGATTGTCAAAAATTCTTAAAATCAATATAAAATGTAAAATCATTTTAAACCAACGGTTGAAAATTAGGACAAAAAGAACAGATAAACTAAGAACAAGATCTAGTTATAGCATCTGGCTCTTGCTGCAGGATGAAGTCCTCCTTGTGAGGATTCAAGAACCTGTAGACCTTGTGCCTTATTCATTGGGTGATGGAGTCCTTTACCAAATCTCTGCAAATTTCTCAAACTCTGAACACATACCTCTGAAATGACAAAATACTGCTACAAACCAGCATACTGAAAAGAATCTACATGCTCGTATAACGAGCTTATTCTGTTATTTACTCCTACTTCTAATCGGAGGAAACAACCCAATCAAGTGTAATCATACTTCCAGTGAAGCCAAGAAATCATTTGACTGAGAATCATAATTATATGCATGCTACTGTTTGAGAAAACCAACAAAAGATGTGATAAATGCAATAAAGAGTCTTTAGGCAGCTGATACTTATGACTGCAAATAGGAAGTATGCCAAAAGCTGGAGCATTAGAAACCTTTGAAAAATACAACTCCATCCAAGAAGCCACGGGATCATGAAATTTCTGATTTAAAACTTCAATCTCTTCATTATATTCATCATAAAGTGAAGCATTATCTTCCTCTCCATTGTTTTTCTTTTTAAAATTTGGATCAAGAATGGAAACCAAGGGCTTTTCAAACTGCTTCTCAACCTTTAAATAAAACCCTTGATCAAAACTTGAACAAATAAAATTCTGAAAGTGACCATAAGTCAAGAATGGAAACTTATTTCTTATATCAATAATAAGAGGTTGAAGAGCAGCAACTTCTTCTTCATAACATGATAATCTCATAGCAGGAACTAGGAAATTTCTACTATAATCCACTGAAAGTATATTATCATCGAAAAAGTCAACAAACTGATATGAAGAATCAACACAAGCGTCATTTATATCCTTGTTCATATGAAAATATGAAAATGATGAAGAAAGTTGTCTTAAATCTGAATGATACCTACGTTCTTCTTCATGTTCATAAGCTTGTATATCTTCAACATGAGCCTGATATCGAAGCATTTTGCAAGCTCGGATGTTCTCCTCCACTCCTTTTGCATCCTCAAACAATTGTCTTAAAGATGATTATTTCCTTTCTAACAGGGAAAAGACAAGATCTGAATGTTGAGCCATAATATAATATACCATAGCAAGTTTTTTTGAATGTATGATCTCCGTAGGCATACTAATATAAAAAATTTGAAACCTCCAATTAAATTTAGTAATTGGCTCATCATTCTCCCTTTTCAAACTATAAAATTCGGAAAGAAATTGATCATAAGATTTATTCTTACCCCAATACTTCAAAAAGACATCATGTAACTCTTCCCATGATCCAATTGAATCGGCTTTTAAATTTCGAAACCAAAACCCAGCATCTCCAGCAAAGGATTTTGAAAATAACCTCATGACAACATCCTCATGCATGATTTCAAAATTATCAATGAAATTATGAAAAGATTCTAAATGCTTCTCTGCTGTAATATGGTCTTTTCCAATAAAATGGGGAAGATATTCAACAAAGTAGGAAGGGTAAGGATGTAAGAGAGATGGCAGCTTAAGAGGTTTAAACATCTTTTGTCTGAGTCTAGACTAAAAATCTGTGATTTGAAAATGAGGTTCAACAAGATGTTCACAAGTTTCAGCAGTGATGGTAGAAGGTAATAGATTAGCTTTATTCTCTACAAGATCACCAAAATAATCGGCTTCAAGAGATATGGGTATATGTATATCATGTTGCACATGTATTTCAAATGAAGGAATATGATCAACATCAATAAAATAAGAAGAATGTAGATTTTCTTCTTCCAAAGAAGGATATGTACTTGAAGGTTTATGATCATCGGAATAGACAAAACAAAAAATAATTATTTTGACATTGAATGGGAAAGACATGAAATAATTGATGAATAAGAACAAAACCTCATGGAGGAAAGTAACAAGCTGATACCCAGTCTTTCCATTTGGCTTCTTCATTTTTCTGTCAACAAAATTCTCCTTGCAGTGGAATCTTTAATCGTGGAGTCACCGGTGAAAAATTGTAGTCTAAAATATTTTCTAACTTTGTTCACCTCTCAAAATTAGATGAATAATGATATCCCAGGGAAGATATACTTCAGCTTCGTCCCCGGCAACGGCGCCAAATATGTTAGTGCTATAAATTGTTCTCAGACTACTAAAGAACAAGCCAACACAATCTCATAAAATAAAATTAAGTAAAATAGGTTTTAGGGTTTTGGTTTATGGTTTTGGTTTTAAAAACTTCATCAACAAGGAGGAAATAAACATCCACAAACTAATACAGAACTAAATCATGCAATTTAGATAAACTGGGGATCAAACACATCCCAATAATCCATAAACATTACACATGAAATACCAATTCCACCCACAGGCTACAAGCATTTACATGAATAAACCTTTAAACAGGAAATGAAATTGTAGACTGAGCAATCAACCAGATCATAAATGAAAAAGAATGATAGGTAAAAGGGCTTATCAGTTTATATATAATAAATAACAGTCATCCACTTACATAAGAGTTATAAATGCTAGCTTGAGAAATCAAAGCTCCAAAAGCCTCTCCTTGAGTGAAAATCCCCACCTCAAAACTATATGTTTGTCTTCATTTTATCATTACAAAAGTAAATTAGTTCCATAACTACCTTCTAGGTCGAAATTTGAAATAGTTACATCAATTAGTTACATGATAACTCAAAATCTTTAAAGACAATTAACCCAAAAATAACAAATCGGATTTGGGGAAATTTGGCGAATTTCTGAAAATTTGGGTCTCAAAAATGCCTTCATATATCTCAATCCGGGACACTTGTGTAAAACTTGAGAGAGGTTTGTTTAAATGAGTATGTTATGAACAAAAACCTCTCTTGGTGTTTCAAAATTCCCCTTCAGTTGATCAGAATACGTGCTGAAAATTTGTGACTAAAATAGGAAATTATTAAATAATTCAAACCTTGAAAATAGGCCACAAAGATGAATTCAAATCTCTCAGATGATAATAGTTGTTGCCAAACTGAGAGAGGTTTTCGTGAATGAATTAGTTGTGGACAAAAACCTCTTTTTATTTTCCTGAATTCGTTTCCATCTCTTCGTAATCTTCTCCCAATGACAATGACAAAAACAAGAAAAACAAAGCTGCTACATGAATCTCTTCATGAAAATATTTGACAAAGAACTAAAAAATGAGGGTTAGATTATAAATAAAAACTTGGAATAAACTTTTATTATAAGTTTTTGAAAGCTTAAAGATGTACATATTAACTAATAATCCCAAAATAAAAACCTTAAAACTAAAATAATGAAATAATTCAACCATTAAAAGCATTAAATCCAACCAAAATTGTTGATTGTCAAAAATTCTTAAAATCAACATAAAGTGTAAAATCATTTTAACCAACGATTGAAAATTAGGACAAAAAGAACAGATAAACTAAGAACAAGATCTAGTTATAACACTAAGGATGTGGTCGAGATTGATAGCATGTTCAATGATCACTTCCATGCTATCTTTTCACCTTATCCCTTGTCCGATGGTGTTCTAGTAACCCATGATGTTTGTTGTAGAGTTGTTTCATGTAAATGTTTTCTGGTAACATGGATAGATTAGAGCATAATTTGTCGTGGGACAAGCTTCATGCAATTCTTATGTTGGTGAAGAACAGTAAATCTCCAGGGTTAGATGATCTTCCATGTGAGACGTTTTATAAGTCCATGTGAATTGTATTTAGGATGATTTTTATTATCTGATGACTGAAATGTTTTCTTCTAGTTTCTTTCTGACACTATTAATCCAAGGTTGATTAAATCGATCCCTAAGAATGGATTGCATGATTCCATTTGTATATGGTGTCCCATCACCCTTCTCTTTGTAGCATACAATATTATGGCCAAGGCTTTGTCTATGAGAGTGTGAGTAGTTGTGTAACAAACTTAAATAATAAACAACAAACAACAACAATAATAATAATTAAACATCAACATATATAAAAAATAAATAATAATAATTAATAATGTCTTTACAAAAGGACATGACTCTTAATGAAAGGATATTCCGCCAAAATATAAATAACGGGACCTCAATTGTAATTTGGATTTATCTATCAATTTATTCATATTTTATTATCTACGAATATGTGGGTTATTTCAGAAATTACTTAATTGAGAATATCCAACTATGGATGTTATAGTGGTATCAGAGCTATATGGACCTTGGACAACATTATTTACACCTTGTGTAGATTTGGGTTTCCCAAAAAAATAGGACCTTTTCCTTAAAAAATAAAAAAATAAAAAAAAGGGGTAAAAGTAACCCCCCCCAAAAAGGAGGTAAAAGAAAAGAAAAGAAAAGAAAAGTTAAAAAAAGATAAGATAAAAGTTAAAAAAAAAGAGAAGGTAAGAGTGAAACCACATGTGGTTTCTTAAAGTGGGTTTGGGTTTGAATATAAAAAGTGCATAATAATAACTACATAGAAGCAAGTGAGATTTGAACCTAGGTGGGGAAGGTAACATTTATTCCTCCCAACCATCCAATCTACTCGCATTTTACAAAACTATTGGAAAAAAAAGAGAAAAAGAAAAGAAGACAAAAGTGAAGTAAAAACAAAGTCACAAACAATGGCACCTACATATTTGGAAATCAAGTCACAGCTACAAACAACAGTGGATGAGTTAGAGAAATATAAGGCGATCAATAAAAGTATACAAGTTGACATTGAGACACAGAAGCGGTTGAAAAAGTGGAGAGACAATGAGAATCGTCGCTTATGGAACCAAAATCAATAGCTAGAACGAACCATAATTGATAACAAGAAAATGTTATCTGATCAGGATAAACAAATATCATGTTTAAAAATTCATAACCAAAACTTAGAAGACGAGATCAGAAAGTCAAAAATTGACAACAAATCACCATATGGATGTGATAATGAATTAGAAGAAGAAATAAAGCATCTAAACAAACTAATGAAGGAAAAAGATGTTGAATTGGCGCAAGTCCAGATGAAGTTAGAAAATCAAGAAACAGAGTTGCGTCATCATAAACAGCAAAAAGAAAAAATCCAACAACAATATGACGACAGTAAGAAGACACATAAGTTAGAACTGACAAAAGTCAACAAGGTGTTATCAAGCAATTCCAAAGAAATTTTCATATTAAGAAATCATAACAAAACACTAGTCACAAAAATTAAGAAGCTGAAAAGTAGTCGAAAGACAGAACAATCTACGGAAGACATTGAAGGAAAACTTCTAGACAAATAGGAACAAAATCGTTGTATCAGAAGGAATAACGAAGATCTTAAGAAACAACTTAAGAAGTCTGAAGATGACAGAAACATGTAGAAGTGATTAAGAAGTTTCAAAATGATAACATGCAGTTAGAAAACAAGTTGGAAAAGATACAAAACGAAACCTTCAAACCTCAAGAGACGAAAATACAACTTTATGCTCAGACCAATGCTAAAAAAATGACATTCGTAAAAGAAAATGACATTATGAAAATTCCTTATCGACAACCCAACCATAAAAGAAGATATTCTAAAGAGTGGGAAATGTCGAAAGATAGCGGTACCAATGTGATCAAATCTCCTAATGATAGATCAATATGGAATGCCAACAGTCCACAACAAATCAATTTTGGATGGATTGATTCATCCAGATATCGGAAGCTGTGCTCAACTCTTAGTAGTTCGTATCGACATGTTTCATCAGCTACGACACCACAAAAAATTATGCAGAAACATTATAAGGCTTTGACGACAAATCCTTTCTAAGGGAGTGGCAATGTAACAAACTTAAATAATAAACAACAAACAATAATAATAATAATAATTAAACATCAACATACATATAAAATAAATAATAATAATTAATAATGTCTTTACGAAAAGACATGACTCTTAATGAAAGGGTATTCCGCCAAAATATAAATAACAGGACCTCAATTGTAATTTGGACTTATCTATCAATTTATTCATATTTTATTATCTACGGATATGTGGGTTATTTAAGAAATTACTTAATCGAGAATATCCAACTATGGATGTTACAAGTTTCCATGTATGTTGTGTGGCAGGAGCATACAAGTTTCATGGAGAGGATATTCTAACAAGAGATGGAGTTTCTAACTGTCATTACGTTATCTGATTCATTCCACTACACCAGTAAGATTGAAGCTAAACATAAAGGAAAATCACATTCTGCGACCAAGCCGACGGGTCAAACATCCAACAAGAAGTCACCAGCCGACTCTGATAAGTCAATACACCTTTCTCAACCGACCCCACCAAAGAAAGACCATGGAAAAAAGAACTCTAAGAAAGACAAAAGGGAATGTAGAAAACAACCCCTTATCGAAAAATGGTGTGATTACCACAATTCATCGTGGCATGATACGTCTGCATGCAAGGCTCATAAGACATTTTTAGAAAAAATTTCGACCTCTGACTTGTCCACAAAACCCTGGTAGAATCTTACCTATAAGCATCGACCCATTTGACATTGACATCGACCACTACCACAACCTCGATTATCATCGACGAGAAGGAACAAGAGCGCCTGTTCCATACATTGATATGGGTTCAAAACAATCCATTACACATGATTATGGATAATGGTAGCCATAAGAACTTCGTTTTTGAAGATATCGTGAAGAAACTAGGTCTTGTCACCACTTCACATCTTCAACCTTATAAAATAGGTTAGATGAAGGATGGATAGGAACTAAGGATCACCCGACAAAGAAGACTCACCTACTTCATTAAGCCTTTTGAAGATGAATTACTCTGTGACGTGGAACCACTTTCTATAGCTGACGCCTTGTTTGGAAAACCTTACTTACGGGATCGACACGGGAGTTATCAGTCATGACCTCAGATGGTGATTTTCAAAATACAGAACCAATAGTATGGCATACCAGAACGACAACCTACACCAACGGTTGCAATGATATCTACTAAACACACAAAGGAGTTCATCAATCATGATCAGAGATTCTCGTTTATCATGATTACGCCTTAGCATTCCAAGAGGACTGCAGCAAATAGTAGACTCACCAACCGGGGTAGTCATCGATAACAATAGCCGATCGATAATATTGTTAATGAATACCAAAACATATCTCAAAAGACAAATGGAGTACCTCTACATTGCCAAGTAAAACAATCCATTGAACTTGTTCCTAGTTCTTCATTACCTAACGCATTTGTTTATAGAAGATCCATTATCGAGAATGAAGAGATTCACAGAAAACTCAAGAGTTGATCAACAAAGGTCACATACGACCCAGCTCCTCTCCTTGTGGAATTCTAGTCATCCTTGTTCCAAAGAAATATGGGGCTTGGCGCATGTACATCGACTATCGGTCTCTCAACAAGATTTTGGTAAAGAACAAATATCCTCTTCCAAGGATAGACAAACTCATTGAATTTTTGAAAGGTGCTAATTTCTTTACTAAGCTTGACCTCAAGTCGAGATATCATCAAATTCTGATCGGGCCCACCAATGTAGGGGAAATTTATTTCAAAACTAAGGAAAAATTGTTTGAATGGTTAGTCATTCCTTTCATCTTAACCAATGCAAATGCAACCTTCATGCGATATATGGATGAAATTCTTTGACCTTTCATCGACAAGTGTTTCATTGTCTACCTAAAAGATATTTTTTTTTTCAGTTGATCATGGGAAGAACATGTCCAACAATTTCGACAAGTCCTCGATGTTGTCAGGCATTTTTGGGGTAACTTAGCTATGCAACATCATGGATGTTGCGCAAGGTCAGTGCAGCATCGTGGATGCTATGCAAGGTCAAAGATGTTGTGCAGGGTGGAAAATGACACGCAAGTCAAAATTATAATATTTTATGTATTTTGTTCATATTTTGTAGTTTTGGACCGCATTATGTGGATTGTGGTAATTATTTTGTAGTTTATGTTAAGAAGTAGCTAGGAATTTGGTTAAGTGGACCATCGATGTAAAGGCACAAGCCTATAAGTAGATGTAGAATTGCAAATGTTAAGTCTTCTTTGGTTGGATTCTTGCGCATATTTCTAAGCTTTGGTGCATGCTAATCTGGGTATGTGAACTGAAGAACTGTTTTGGAGAGTCTGTTTTTTGTTGTGAAAGTTAATATGACATGATGGAGATTGAGTAGAATCATTGTGTCTTTTCCTTATATTTTCTTGTTTTCCTGTTTTCTGCGATCCAAATGTGAATGCAATGTGTATTTTCGATATGGATCTGTGAATGATGCGATGTTTCTCTGCTTTAGATGATGATATACTGCTAGATCTATCTACGCATCAATGTTTTATTGTGTTTCAGTTATGTTATTGCGATCTATTGAATGATGAAATGATTATTTTAATGCATAATCTTAATGATTAGATCTATGGAATAATGTTGCGCTAAGTCACTAAGAAGGTGTTATCACTCCAGGAAACTCCTATAGGTTGCAGCTTGAGGATGCCTGGTAACTTCAATGTTTTTAATGGTTTTCCAAATGGATCAAGTCAGATGACCTAAAGGACCTCACACACTCGAGACATGCATAAAACTCAATCAAAAGATAAGGCTTCTAACCACCAATGTTCAAAGGGTTGATAATAAGGTGAATAAATGGAGAACTTACTATGCTGGCAGATTCATATATAAAGCAATCACATATGAATGGCTAATAATAACAAGAAAAAATACTTGTAATTCAACTCATTAACAAATAGATAGGATGACAGCTATCTGGCATTAGATAAAAGGAATAAACTTGAATCATACATTCAAGCACAAGTACAGAACAGAAAAGAGATGGAACCTGAACATATAATGGCAAAAGAGCTTATATTAAATGATGAATAACATGAGAAGCTTGATAACAATAAGGGTCTAAAAGTCTTCGAAGTTGAACCCTTTCTTCAACATAAGTCTTAGGCTTTATAACCTTTACAAAATTTATTTCAGATCCTGAAAAATTGGATCTGATTTACTAAAAATAGATCACATAACTATTTTTGCAAAATTAGGTCAAAAACCCTAATTTAAGTGCTAGTCTATCTAACTCTAATACTTGTTCACTCCTTGAACTCTTTAACCACTGCAGTGATCACTGAGGGAGAGATATGAGCTGTTATCTGACAGATAAGCCACGGTTTGTCAAAAGCAGGTAGGGTTTGTGACCCATTTCACCTTGATGGCACCCTCAGAAATGGAACAGACCCCTTCCACCAGTGCCTTTAATCAATTTTCAGCTCCATAATTAACCCCTGAGGTGTTTGTATCCATCAAAATTGGCTTTGTGTGGAGGAATGTCTTTCTGCACCCTTTTGTGCTTTCGGTGGTTAAGTAAACGAAATTTTGGGCATGTAAGCTGTCGAAAGCTCTGCTTTCGGTGCTTAAGGAAACATAATTCTGGGCATGTAAGCTGTCGAAATCTCTGCTTTCAGTGGCTAATGAATAGCTGTTGCGTTCGCTTAAGCCACTGAAAGCTCTATTTTCTACAAAATTTAATTAGTCTTTAATCAACCTTTTACAACTTTTACTCCTAACCTTCTGGTACTTCTTCAACCTGCAAAAGATTTGGAATATCAGCAACATCATGGGATACCTCCGGGTCCTGAAGGCTTATTGTTGCCTCTTCTAGGGTTTCCAGCACAAGGTGTGTTCTAGGGTTTAGGTTGGAATCCTTCATCTGCAACCTCAATAGTCTGATCCTCCTGTAGAGCCTGGTGTTGTCCTTCATAAATCTCAGATTCCTTTTTTGTAGTAGGAAATACATCCCTTTCATTTCTAGCAAAGAATTATGCAATTGAGTATTTTTCTTGGTTAATATTGCATTAGTTCTTTTTATCTCTCTCTCTCTAAGATATCTAGTTCATATAATTTCCCTAACAACTGGTTGATTCTCTGTGACATAGGTTTCCTAGAGGAAGCCTCTACCATTGGTTCATCTTGATCCTTCCTTGGTGTAGGTGAGGGAAATTCCTCATGTTCTGTTGCAACCTACTTTGTTAGGTCAACTTCCTGCTCCTCTTCTTCTTCAGAGTCTGAGTAAGGTAAGTCAAGTACATTTTTACCTTGTGCTAGATCCTCCTCCTCCTTTCCACTAAAATCTAGATTCCTCTTGGTTCTGTTGGTCTTGGGAGTTGGACAGGGCTAATCCACTACCACTAGTGAGATGGCCCTTCTCTTCCTCTTGCCACTCCTGGGAGTGGTGGAATTCTTTGAAGGGGACTTTCCTTTTTCTTCTGGCTGTAAACCTATTTCAAACTCATTCAAAAATAAGAAGTATGACCATGCAATGTTTCTTCTTTGCAACATTTCTTAGACAATGAGCTTTATCAACCCATGGTGGGATAGATTTCCTACAATTTTGGTGGGATGGGCCTTGACCTGGTGGCCCATATTGGTCAGGATCTTAAGGAGGTAGAAAGGCAGTTTTAAAGGGCTTCTGCTTGTAAAATGGTTCATCAATTTAAAGTGGTATATCATCACCCTGTTATACCTACCTTCACAGGTTATATAAACCAATATTTCTTTCAACAACTGCTGCCACTTCTCCTCAAGCCAGGTTGATGGGAGGTTTTTCTTCCACACTTCACTCTTGTGTTCAGGATTTAAGTAAGACCTGAATTCCACATCCTTCATAATGGTGGTTTTGAACCATTTCTCCCCAATCCTTGGGCGTTTTGCTACTTCTTCTATTAGGGATTCATCAACCTGGAACTCGTCTTTGCCTATCAATGCCTTAGAGCCATCAAAAGAGAGAGCAAAGGCTTCTGCCACTTTCTGGTGGGATCCCTAAATTTTCTCACAGAACCTGTAACAGCCTGCATCTTTGAAGCATTGGCATACTTATGGATGTGACTCAAAATATCCAATGTCACCCAATCCCTGTCTAAGGGCAGGTCTTCCTCCTTTCTTCATGTCTGGACTACGCTTCTAGTACCTGCAAAAAACCAAAATTCAAATTCAAGGGAGGAGATTAGCGTGTTGGTTTCAGGGATGGCCTAGATCAGTGAGGATGCATGCAGGGAAACATGGAGTGAACTGAGGATAGAGTGTTGATTTTCAGGTGTTGATCAATCGATTGGTACTTGAGCAAGGTAACCGTAAACTATGGTGGGAAACTCAAGATGGCTAGTGCAGTAATCATCTTAACTGGAACTTGATGTCTTATGGTGGTTATATTGCAGTCACGAGATAGATGGAGGGCTGCGAGGGTTTCAGGTCTTTCAATTAGTCATTAATTTCATAACGACCACTTCTATGCCAACCCATGATTCTTTATGTAGTTTCGGTCTTTTCGGTGGCTAAGAGTTTGTCAAAGGCGCTCTTCATGCTGATGGAGGTTGATATTGACGGTGGCACTAATCGTTTTCTTTTTTGGGGCTTTTGGTGGTTTAGGTACTATTGGCTCTGATTTTTTAGCTGCCAAAAGCTGGGATTTTTGGTGGCTAATGAACTATTGAAAAGTTTGCCTAAGCCACCAAAAGCTCCTTTTCCAAAATTTTAGTAAAAATGGATTCAACGGGCTTTTGGTGGTTAACGTAGTCCTGAGTCCAAATTGTTAGCTGCCAAAAGCTGGGATTTTTAGTGGCTAATGAACTGCTGAAAAGGTCACCTAAGCCACTGAAAGCTAAACTTTTAAATTTTTTTAAAAAGCAGAATACAAGGAACTCCAATTTTGTTAATCACACATAAATATTTCATGATGTTCCCTGCAATATTCATCACTATGCAAAAATCAATTTTCTGAGTTTGACATAGTGAAGCCTAATTTATTTAGGAGATAACATCTGGCTCCTACTTGGGGATGGGAACCTTCCTGTGAGGTCCCAAGAGCCCGAGACCAAAATGTCTTTCCTAAAAAATAAGAATTAAACCTATCTTCTACTGTTCCATAGGGCATGGAGTTTATTTTACAACAAAAAAAAACAACAGAAATAATATTTTACAATAATAAGGCTTTTAAAGCCTTAGATGAAATAGAGTTTCAGAAATCGCCCATTGACTGGGCCATCAAACACCTCCTCACCTTTCATATTTTGCAATGTGAAAGTGTTGTTCTACTTCTCTTGAGATATCACAAAAGGGCCTATCCATAGAGAGTCAAATTTACCATGCTTTCCCTTGTCTTGCTTGACAGCATCCCATTTGAGAACCCAATCTCCAACCTGAAAATTGTCCCCCTTTTCCTTCTTGTCAAAAATACTTTTAATCTTCTTTTAATGAGCTTCTAACTTCTCCACCACCTGTTCCATGACTTGCTGCAACTCCACCAAATCAAGAATCCTCCTTACCATGTCATTTGCTTCATCCTGTTCCTCCTGAAAGAATTTTGTAACGGGTAGAATCAGCTGAATGGGAAAAATGGCCTCAGTATGATAAACCAACTTGAAAGGAGAAGTCCCTATGGATTTTTTATCAATCACTCTGTCAACACCTAGAGCAAACTTTAGCTTAGAATCCCAACTCTTCTTATTACTCTCCAATAGTTTTCTAGTGATTCTAACTAGGATTTTATTGGATGACTTAATAAGGCCATTGCCTTGAGGGTAATAGGAAGTGGAATGCACCAATTGAATGCCCATTGACTCACACATGTTAACCAGTGCTCCTGCTTTAAAATCTGGTGCATTAACAGTCACTAGCCTGATTGGGTAACCAAATCTGATAAAGACATTCTCATATAAAAACTTCAGAATGAATTGGTGAGTGGAATTCCTTGTAGGGACTGCCTCTATCCACTTGGTGAAATAATCAGTGGCTACTAGGATCCACTTGTTCTGACCACTTGATGAAGGATTAATCTCACCTATGAAATCAATACCCCACTATTGGAAAGGACCATTCACTACAATACGTCTAAGGGGAAAAGATTTGAGCTGCTGCTTTCCTAGGAATCTTTGGCACTTGTCACAAGCTCTTACAAAGGTACATACATCAAAAAAAGAACAAGCCAATAGTACCCAACCCTCAAAATATTATGTCTTGTGGTCTTCCAGTAATGATGGCCCCCACATGTGCTTGAATTAAACTAATGTATGACCTGAACTGACTCTTCTTTATCTAAGCATCTCAGCAAAACACCAGAAGGGTCTTTCCAATACAACAGCTTATCAATTATACAGAATTTAACAAACTTAAGCTTAAGAGCCCGTGCCTGAGTTAGACTAACCCCAAGGGGAACTTCTAAACTATGCAAGAAATGAATAATACCTGAGTAACACTCACATGAGGACATGTTCTTAGCCACCTTCTAACTATCATGCTTCTCCTAAAATGTTTCTGTTGCTGCTTCTGCTATTATCTCTATCTACAGGTTTGCTGAAGTTATACCAATGAAATTCATTCCCAAAAGATCACAATTTTCTTCAGCCATGAGCTTAGCTAGACCTTGGCCTTTCACTAGCTTGGTGGGCTTTACTTCTATGTCAAACTCAATAAGCTTGGAAATCCATTTAGCTCTATTTCCATCAATGTTAGGCTGGGTCAAGACATCCTTCACAGCAGCTGAAGGGACATAGGAAAGGACCTTTGCATGTAGAATGTAAATCCTGAAGGCTTTTAGTGACTTGATGAGAGCATAGGCCTGCTTCTCAATAGGATCATATTTCAGTTCAGAATCCCTCAATGTCTTGCTGAAGAAGGAAATGGGGTGATTGAAGCCTTCATCATCTTTCTGCAACGAAACTACTGCCACTGTGTCATAGGAAGCAAAGGAGAAAATATAGAAACCCTTGGTGTAGTCTGGACTAATCAGAGTGGGAGATTCCATGATATCCTTCTTGATTAGTTCAAAAGAGTTTCTTTCTTGCTCTGTCCACTTGATTTCAGCTTCCTTCTTCAACATAGAGGTTATGTGTTTTACCAACTCAGAAAAAATTGGGATAAACCTCCTGACAAAAATGATCTTACCCAGGAATGACTGAATATCCTTTTTTGACCTAGGTATGGACAACTTCTAGATTGCTTCAACTCAAACAAGATCAATCTTCACACCTTCTGCTAAGACTATGTGACCTAGGAGTTTTCCCTTCCTTAGAGAAAATTGAGACTTCTTTGGGTTCAAGGATATCCCAAACTGTCTACATTTCAAAACCACCTTCCTCAAGTGCTGCAAATGTTCTTCATGGTTGTTGGAGTAAACAGTGAGGTCATCAAGGTATATGAGCACAAACCTGTCTTTCAATCCCACAAAAGCTATATCCACGGATCTCTGAAAGGTGGCCCCAGCATTCATGATCCCAAATGGCATCTTGGCATACATAAAAGTACCCTAGAGAGTGGTAAATGTAGTTTTCTCTTGATCATCGGGGTGTACAGAAACTTGATTGTAGCTAGAGAAACCATCTAGGAATGACATGACACTAGCTCCTGAGACTCTTTGGAACAGATGCTCCATCTTGGGCAAGGGGTAGTTGTCTTTATTAGAACATTTGTTTAGGTTCCTAAAATCAATGCATAATCAGATCTCCCCATTTTTCTTCCTCTCTATCATTAGGTTTGCAATCCATTTGGAATACCTCAGTGGGATTATGATTTTTTCATTAAGGAGCTTTTGGATTTCTTTCTCAATCACTCGCAGAAGGAGGGGACTGTTAGGTCTTAAATTTTGTTTGAAAGGGATGGTGTCCTTTTCCAAGGGAATCCTATGTTGGATGATAGCTGTGTCATAGGTTTTTAGATCACTATATTCCCAAGCAAAAAATCAACAAACTCTTTCATAAGACTACACAGTTCTGACTTCTGATCAACATTTAACTCAGAGGACAAATTTACCAATTTTGGATGACTTTGGATACCTAGGTTGTGCTCATGGACAGCAGGGTCTTTCTCCCTTTTTACAGGTTTAAAGGGGACATCATTATGATCAAAAATATCTTCTAGTGGCACCAGACCCTGAGGTATATAATTGCTAGGCAACTGAACAATATTTTGATCTCCTATTTTATCTCCTGATTTGAGTTTCTGGGATTCTTCCATATTTAGGTTTTCTTGATCAATATGCATATTAGAAAACTCATCTACGACCTGGAGTAATTTACCGAGTTCATCATCATTTTCAAAAACTTTCAAAAATTTCACATTATCAGGGAGGGATGGCCTGTACTTGACCTGGATCTCATAGCTCAACTTAGGAGGCAAAGGGGGAATGAACATACTTGTGGAGACAACAAGGGAATAAACTAGATGGTTCATAGCCCTAGATATATATGGGAGTTCAAAAAACTTGAAAGTGTCCCTGAGTTTCCATACCTCATCTCTGTATGCCTTCTGCCTCACATTCTTTGCTTGAAAAGTATTGTTCACCTGCTGTATGATGAGATCTGCATCTCCAAAGATCTTTAGGCACATGATTCCCATTTCCTTGGCAGCCTTCACTCCCAACAACAATGCCTCATATTCTGCTATTTTGTTAGTAGTCTTGAAATCCAACTTATAAGATAAATGCATAGTCTCCTTTGAAGGAGAAATCAGGACTATACCTGCACCTGTTGAGGCTTGAGTGCTAGCCCCATAAAAAAACATGCTCCAGATAGAGGTGGTCATTTCCTCAGGTGGTTGATAGGTAGTTCTTGTAAGCTACATGGATGTTGGTTGGGAAACATCTATCTACAGGATGCATGCTCCAAAGTCTATGTCCACTGCATAGATGGGATGATTTATAGAGTTCTTGGCATTACTGATGATGTAGGTGAATTGGTTCTCCTTGTAGAGTCTCTTGGTCTCTCCTCCAAACATTTGGATTGTAGCATATGTAAGATACATCTGAAGGGTACCACCTAGCCTTTTACTCCATCAGTGAGACAAAAGGAGGCCAAACTTAGGTGGGATTCCAACCACTATTATGTCCATCACTATGCTTTTTGAAGGTAGCTGGGAGAGGTTTATGACAAGGTATTTGATGAGGCCTAGGAATTTGACCTTCCTAGAGTCAAAAGAGAACATATCATGGTAGGGTTTTGTAATACTCAGGCCAACCTCATCCATCACTGCTTTTGGCATTAGGTTATGGGATGCTCCTGAGTCAAGCAAACAGTTGTGAAGGATTTTATCATGGATGTTCAAAGATATGTAGAAAGGTGGGCAAGACTCATCCAACTCTTCAATCATAGGGCCTAGGATTACTGTTGGCTTATCATCTTGCAAGTTCACAAATTCAACAATTCAGGATCTCAAATTATAACCTTCTTGATCATCTACCTGATACAAAGGTTCTTCCATGATTTGCTCATTCATGAGGGCTTTCTCATAGTCTGCTTGTGTCAGGAAAGAGAGATCTACTTCATCTTCCATACAATTGATATTGTCTTCTACCTCCCCTTCTTCCTAAGAAAACTCTTTTTCTTCTTCTAGTATAACATTCTGAAAAGGAGCTCTGACTCTTTGATCTTCAGCCTGGTTCCTATCCCTTTGAAGGATCTGAGCTTGTGGGTTGTTTCTTCTGTAAGGGACAAAATTAAGGTTTCTGTTAGCAAAATCATTTGGACCTTTACCCCTCACAGGTATTTTCCCTCAGTCTTTAAGTCTAGACATTTTAGTTGTTAGACTGTCCAACATTTTGGCCATTTTCTCCATTTTATTCTTTGATGAAGAAGCCCCTAGAGGATCTGAGGGTTGCTTCTTCCTGTCAATTTTTCCTTTAAACTTCTGAGATGCAACAATATTGGACTCAACTTCAAGAGCAACATCTTGCATGAGTGACAGAGAAGCTGATATTCTTTCTCTAAGAAGAAGACACAATTCTGAATCAAAGGCATTGGCATAGGTGATTTTGGCTGAAGCGTCAGTTGGCTTTATCTCAACAGGGATCTTGCTGAACATCTTGTTAAATATTTTGGTGAATTTGGAAACAGACTCACCATTCTTTCTCCTCAGATTGCTAAATTCAGTGATATAGTAAAGGTGGTCTCTTCCTTCTCCCCAATGCTTCAAAAATATGTCATCTATAGCTTCAATTTAAAGCCTGCTATTGATCTAGTAGGAAACTCTTTGAATCATTTCCTAGCCTGACCATATAGACTTTGCACAAAAACCCTAGTCCACACATCCTCTTGGTCAATGTTTATATTCTCAGCATAACTGTAGAATGCCTCTAAGTGTTCTTCATCTATGAAATCTCCCTCCCCAGTAAACTTAGGAATGTATTTGAGATAATCTCTAGTAGGCATAGCAGAGAGGGGGTTAGGAAAATTTAGAGGGGCATATCTGGAAACATGGATCCTTTCCATTTTGGCCAGAGGGGTAGCCATATTGTATATGGGTATGGAAAGGGAAGAAGGAGATACTGCTGGTGTGGGTAATAGCTTAGAGAGTATTTGGGTTGGATTTATCTCAGTGGAGTCACCAAGGATTGGATCTACACAAGCAGAGGTGCTTGAAGATTCCTTGAAGCCTAAAATTTTATGATTCAATTATAAGTTCCTGAGAATTATATGTTTCAGCAAAAGAAGATTGAAATGGAGTTATAACAATAGAAATACCTATGGAAATACCTGATGTAGCTCCCCTTGTATCTCTGGAATTTTGCCTTAGTGAATCCCTAGCTCTTCTTAGAATCTCTTCTGGATCTGAAACAAGTGTTACTAGTGGCCCTCGAGGGTTTTCTCTGGTACTTGGTCTTCTTGAAGCCACCTTATTCCAATGGAGTCACCAAATAGATGATTACAACCAAAATAGTGTCCAGAATTTGTCTATCATCAAAGTAGGATCTATGTTGTCCCCCAGGGAAGCTGAGATTCAACCTTCTCTCCCCAGAAACGGTGCCAATTTGTTATCACTCCAGGAAACTCCTCTAGGTTTCAGCCCAAGGATGCCTAGTAACTTCAATTTNTGACCTAAAGGACCTCACACACTCAAGACATGCATAAAACTCAATCAAAAGATAAGGCTTCTAACCACCAATGTTCAGAGGGTTGATAATAAGGTGAATGAATGGAGAACTTACTATGCTGGCAGATTCATATATAAAGCAATCACATATGAATGGATAATCATAACAAGAAAAAATACTTGTAATTCAACTCATCAACACATAGATAGGATGGCAACTATCTGGCATTAGATAAAAAGAATAAACTTGAATCAAACATTCAAGCACAAGTACAGAACATAAAAGAGATGGAACCTGAACACATAATGGCAAAAGAGCTTATATTAAATGATGAATAACATGAGAAGCTTGATAACAATAAGGGTCTAAAAGTCTCCAAAGTCGAACCCTTTCTTCAACATAATTCTTAGGCTTTATAGCCTTTACAAAATTTATTTCAGATCCTGAAAAATTGGATCTGATTTACTAAAAATAGATAGCATAATTGTTTTTGCAAAATTAGGTAAAAACCCTAATTTAAGTGCTGGTCTATCTAACTCTAATACTTGTTCACTCCTTGAACTCTTTAACAATTGTAGTGATCACCCAGGTAGAGCTATGAGTTGTTATCTGACAGATAAGCCACGGTTTGTCAAAAGCAGGTAGGGTTTGACCCATTTCAGCTTGATGGCACCCTCAAAACTAGAACAAACCCCTTCCACTGGTGCCTTTAATCAATTTTTAGCTCCATAATTCACCCCTGAGGTGTTTGTATCCATCAAAATTGTTTATGTGTGGAGGCATGTATTTTTGCACCCTTTTGTGCTTTCGGTGGTTAAGGAAACAAAATTTTGGGCATGTAAGCTGTCGAAAGCTCTGCTTTCGGTGGCTAATGAACAGCTGATGCGTTCACCTAAGCCACCAAAAGCTCTATTTTCTGCAAAATTTAATTAGTCTTTAATCAACCTTTTACAACTTTTACTCCTAACCTTCTAGTACTTCTTCAACCTGCAAAAGATTTATAATATGAGCAACATCATGGGCTACCTCTAGGTCCTGAAGGCTTATTGTTGCCTCTGCTAGGGTTTCCAGTGCAAGGTGTGTTCTAGGGTTTGGGTTGGAATTATTTATTTGCAACATCAATAGTCTGTTCATCCTATAGAGTCTGGTGTTGTCCTTCATAAATCTCAGATTCCTTTTTTGCAGCAGGAAATACATCCCTTTCATTTCTAGCAGAGAATTATGCAATTGATTATTTTTCTTGGTTAATATTGCATTAGTTCTTTTTATCTCTCTATCTAAGACCTATAGTTCATATACTTGCCCTAACAGCTGGTTGATTATCTGTGACCTAGGTTTCCTAGAGGAAGCCTCTGCCATTGGTTCATCTTGATCCTCCCTTGGTGTAGGTGAGGGAAATTCCTCATGTTCTACTGCAACCTGCTTTGTTAGGTCAACGTCCTACTCCTCTTCTTCTTCAGGGTCTGAGTAAGGTAATTCAAGTACATTTTTACCTTGTGCTAGAGCCTCCTCCTCCTTTCCACTGAAATCCATATTCCTCTTGGTTCTGTTGGTCTTGGGAGTTGGAGAGGGCTGATCCACTGCCACTGGTGAGATGGCCCTTCTCTTCCTCTTGCCACTCTTGGGAGTGGTGGACTTATTTAAAGGGGAATTTCCTTTGTCTTCCGGTTGTAAACATGTTTCCAACTCATTCCAAAATAAGAATTATGAACATGCAATGTTTCTTCTTTGCAGCAGTTCTTGGACAATGAGCTTTATCAACCCATGGTGGGATAGCCTTTCTGCAATTTTGGTGGGCTGGGCCTTGACCTGGTGGGCCATCTTGGTCAGGATCTTGAGGAGGTAGAAAGGCAAGTTTAAAGGGCTTATGCCTATAAAATGGTTCATCAATTTAAAGTGGTATATCATCACCCTGTTATACTTGCCTTCACAAGTTATATAAATGAGGATTGCTTTCAACAACTGCTGTCACTTCTCCTCAAGCTAGGTTGATGGGATGCTTTTCTTCCACACTACATTCTTGTGTTCAGGATTTAAGTAAGACCTGAATTCCACATCCTTCGTAATGGTTTTTTTGAACCATTTCTCCCCAATCCTTAGGAGTTCTGCTACTTCTTCTATTAGGGCTTCATCAACCTGGAACTCTTCTTCACCTATCAATGCCTTAGAGCCGTCAAAAGAGAGAGCAAAGGATTTTTCCACTTGCTAGTGGGATCCTTGAATTTTCTCATAGAACCTATAACATCTTGCATATTTGAAGCATTGGCATACTTCTGGATGTGACTCGAGATAACCAATGTCACGCAATTCCTATCTGAGGGTGGGTCTTCCTCCTTTCTTCATGTCTGGACTGCACTTCTAGTACTTGCAAAAAACCAAAATTCGAATTCGGGGAAGGAGATTAGCGTGTTGGTTTCAGGGATGGCCTGGAGCAGTGAGTATGCATGCAGGGAAACATGGAGTGGACTAAGGATAGAGTGTTGATTTTGAGGAGCTGATCAAGTGATTGGTACTTGAGCAAGGTAACCGTAAACTCCGGTGGGAAACTTGAGATGGCTAGTGCAATAATCATCTTAATTGGAAATTGATGTCTTATGATGGTTATATTGCAATCACGAGATAGATGGAGGGCCATGAGGGTTTCAGGTCTTTCAATCAGTCATTTCGGTTTCATAACGACCACTTCTTTGCCAACGCATGATTCCTTCTGTTGTTTCGGTCTTTTCGGTGGATAATAGTTTGTTAGAGGCGCTCTTCATGCTGATGGAGTTTGATATTGACGGTGGCACTAACCGTTTTCCTTTTTGGGGCTTTTGGTGGTTTAGGTAGTCTTGGCTCCATTTTTTTAGCTGCCGAAAGATGGGATTTTCGGTGGCTAATGAACTGTTGAAAATTTTTCCTAAGCCACCGAAAGCTCCTTTCCAAAATTTTATTAAAAACAGAGTCAACAGGATTTCAGTGATTAACTTAGTCCTGAGTCCAAATTGTTACATGTCGAAAGTTGGGCTTTTCGGTGGCTAATGAACTATTGAAAAGTTCACCTAAGCCACCGAAAGCTAAACTTTTAAATTTTTTGAAAAAATAGAATACAAGGCACTCCAATTTTGTTAATCACACATAAATATTTCATGATGTGCCCTGCAATCTTCATCACTATGCAAAAAATCAATTTTCTAAGTTTGACCTAGTGAAGCCTAATTTATTTAGGAGATAACATTAGGTAGACACATGGTCCTCCTTCATACTGCAAAAAATTGGTTCCGTCAGATCTCCCTTGAACATCTCAGGTTAGACTTCATCTTCTCTGCAGGTGTTGTTGGATGGGGTAAAATATGTCTAGGACAGTGCTGAGGGAGATCGTGGTGGTTTGGGTGTCAACAGAGAAAGAACCCCTATCGACAGGTTTTGTTTCAACAAAAGGTTCTATTTCCAGGATCCTAGTGAGAAGAGGAGGGAGGACATGGTGTGGCTTCTGTCAAGATCGTAAGTCCAATATTGGTTTGACCAAAAGATACGGGAGTTTGTTAAGAAAGAGAATCTAAACCCTGGAATAACGACGGATAGGTGGCTGGCAGAGTATATGCATGATGGTCCACACGATTACTTTTTCTATGAATTTTTGATCATTTTGTATGAGTGGTTGGTGCGATTGACCTATCGCAAGACAAGTTTTCAAGGAGGTGAATCAACTTCCTGGACCCTAGAATTGATCTAGGGGTTACAGGAGGTAGATAATAAATCATCAAGGGCTATTAAAGTCTAGCTTGATAGTATCTTGGAGGGATTTATCACTGAGTTTGCAGTCGACACAGTTAAATCCTAATCGAAGCCAAAATGGATTTTTTCAACAGACAATAGCTAGGTTCCTGTTGCCTTTACAACTGTCTATTAATATGCTCATCTGCGAAAAAGGTGTGAAAAAGGCATACTGAAGATGAACTCTGTCGATTAGAAACCTGGTGTTCGGAGGTTGTGGGTATCACAAAGATGAGGGTTGGATGGAATGATATGAGGTAGATGGATGGAAGTTATCATGAGTCTATGAGGGAAGACAAGGAAGGAAGTTGTCTTACGAGAGGAGGAGCAAGGTTTCAGTAATAGGAGAGGAAGAGGACAGGAAAGATTCTTGCTCTGGCCGAGACATGAGGCCATGAAGGAATACCACGCAGAACAAAGCAACCCTACAATGACAAAGGAGATGACCAGGCTATGCCTGAGCCTGAGGAAAGGTCGACCCAGAGAAACAATGTACCCACACCTCCATGCACTGGGCCACACTCAGGAATAAACATGAATTCGACACTGCATGTATGACGTGTCAAAAAAACTCTAATAGTAGCGGATCAATGACTGTAGGAAGAAGGCCCGGGATGGTGGGCGATGATGTGAAGTTACCCCTATTCTATGGAAATGAGACTGAGGATTCTGAGAAATACTGGTTCTTGTGTGAAGCAGTGTGGACTGTCAAACAAACTACAAATGATGAGGTCAAGAAAGGACAATTGGCAATGACCCTTCGATTTCGCGCAATGCATTGGTTCATGAAATTTGTACAAGTTCCTATGGGGGATCCAATGAAAACATTGGCTGAAGTTACAAAAGGATTGATTGAAGAATTCAGAAAACCAAAATCTGAGGCACAATACATCACATAACTAAAGGAGATTAAGCAATATCCAAATGAAACTGTTTGGGATTTTGATCAAAGGTTTAAGATGCTAATGGAAAGAGTCATATTTAATATGAGTGATATTCATCATAATTAATGGTTCATTGCGACATTACTATCTCATATCAGACTACCATTGATGTAGCAAAAGATTGCGACACAGAGCGAGGCTCAGGATATTGCAATGAAGTTGGAAGCTTCACTTTTTAGTGAGAATGTAGTCAGAATGACTCAGATCCAGACACAACTAGAAAAATTGACACTCTGGTTACAAGATATCAAGAAAGGAAAAGAGAATCCCAAGGAAGTATGGTGCACTCGATGTCACGCAGAAGGACATACTAAGGATAACTGCCCGGATTTCTGAAACTACTTGTTGTCAGGAGCACCAAACCCATTAAGTTATGGTGGTATTCCATGGTGCTGTATTTGTCAAGTTTATGGGCATTGACATGAAGATTGTTGATATATGAAAAATATGGTCACGAAGCCGACAAATCTATACTGCACAATCTGTCAGTATGTTGGGAATGAAGATAAGGATTGTCATGCATACGATCTACTCCAGGACAGAACAATGGACATGTACTACATAAAGGGAGAGGACCATCGAACCGTAGCCGCAACCGCAGGTGGTACGTTCGCCACCTCAACCGCAAATGTAGTTTGTACTGCAGCCATAATTACAACCGTGGTTTACGCAACAACCATAGTATAATTAGATACAGATGGCTCCGTAGCATCCATAGTATGTTCATCCAGTGTAGTATGTTCAACAACAGCCAAATCCCCTGCAAAAACTATTCAATCAACTATAGTATCAACAACAAGGAGGACTCTGAGGAGGACAAGGTGGAGGATTTGGTCAAGGAGGAGGATGAGGTCACGGACCAATGCAATGTTATAATTGCATAGTATTGGGACATTATCAGAGAGATTGAATGCAATTGCAAGCACAATGTATGTATTGTATCGTTGTCAATCACACATTTGAGAATTGTTCGCAACTGATCATGAAGTGGCAGGTAGGAAACATTCCTCAGTTGTAGAACCAATTGCAGAATCAGAATCAGTTGCTAAACCAGAATCAGCTTCAGAAGCAGAACTAGAACACAAATCAGAATGTGAATCAACCTGTGAATCCATCATTGAACGAGAATCAGGGACCAACTATTGCGACGATTTCAGCAGAACCAAGAATGTAAGATGCTGATGTTGCTGTCATTACTCATGGAAATGCGACGACAAGGGACGATGGCCCACGTCCACCAATTTGGTTGGTTGGGAAGAAGAAGGTGTAGTTTGATGTTGACGCTGACAGAGACACATTCTTTGAAGCACGTGATGCGATAGGAATAAATCCTGGTAAGTTACCCGTTTATGAAATTCCCACCTCTTTTGATTCAACTTCGGTAGTAGGACCATTGCGATAGCATGGTACCTTGAAAAACTTCTTTGAAAGTTGCTTATCACTGGCAGAAGATCCCGATGCTCTTGCCGATATTGAGAGTCTGATGCATCGAACAACTAGGGGATGGAAATAGTCTGTTGTGAACTCTTTACATAAGAAAAAGACAGGAAAAGAGATGCACATGAATATTCATATTGGGGAGTATGAGATAGATTCAATCATCTTGGATCTAAGCTCAGACGTCAATATTCTAACAAGGCAGACATGGAAAAATATGGGGAGACCATAGTTGGTTTGGTCCCCCGTACAGCTACGACTATCTAACCAGGCCATAGTAACGCCGATTGGGCGAGTTTCATGCCTTGCCGTGGAAGTTGAAGGAATGAAGACTTATGTTGATTTTGATGTTATTGACGTTGCTGATGGAGGAAACTCATATCCCACATTTTTGGGGATTGGATGGGCCAATGATATCTTGGTAGTGATTAATTGTAAGAAGTGCGTGATGACCTTTGAAAATCAAGACATCAGAGTCATAGCTCCGATGGATCCAACCGAAGGGAGAAGGTATGTCGAACTGGTGAGGGACGAAGCTGTAAAAGGATGGGATCATGCATAGAACATCTCAGAGGATTGCATCCATCTGATAATGGATGGTGATATCGATTGGCACAACTCCATCTCTGTGTCTTTCGACTATGATGATGCTTTTTAAAGAACTGGAAAAATTGAATGCATGAAGTATCGCTCCAAAAGTGTGGCTTGATTACACAGTCGTTGTGTTGAGTTGCGACTGATACTATTGAATTACCAGTATATGAACAACTTCTCGAGTTTTCTGAATTTCTTTGGCATTTGAAGATAAGGTGTCAGAACCACAGCGGTTCCTGGCATTGGATGAAGCACAGGAGACTACTCCAACACGTTGGTGGGTGACCCATAAGAAGTCAATCACTGGATGGTTCCAGTGTGGAATATTAATGACAGTTCACTTTGGCGATGCACAAGAGTACCACGTTAAAAGGTATGATGGGATGAATAACCTTGATGATCACTTGATTGAGTGTCAGAACTTGTGGGCATCGTGACCAAAGGATGAGTGGGTCCATGCCTTTATCCACATGCTGGATGAGATGCCACGATCATGGTATGTATCAGCCGAGTTGCGTAGGGATATTACTACTTAGGAAGAGTTGATGATTTGCTTCACTCACACATTCAATTTTGCGGATACCAATCTAGCTATTCATAATGCACTACAACACATCTGCGACATTCTGAAGGTAGTTCTAGTTTCATGTCCCGTAGATCCGCATGAGAAATTTCCAATGTAATCGATGATGGAATGTTATAATGTGATTGGAGGACCTGAGGACGATGATGATTTGTGGAACATCAATATTCCAGAAATGGAAGGGAGTTGGGATGTTGCAGCACCTGATGTACCGACAAATCCAATGAATGAAACATTAAAAATTAGGAAGGTCAACATTGGGATGGAGGAGAACCCAAAGTTTGAAAATGTTGGGGACTATTGGGATGAAGAGACCATGGAAAAGATCACAGATCTGTTGCATGAATTCCAAGAGTTGTTTCCTACCAAGTTTTTTGAGATGAAGGGAATACTGGGAGACTTAGGGGAGATGAATATTCCGCTGAAACCAGATGTGAAACCAGTAAAGCAGCGGTCGTATCACTTAAATCCATGATACAAAGAGAGGGTCAAAGATGAGCTTGATAGAGTGCTAGAGGCTGGAATAATTGAGTCGGTTGAGCAATCATAATGGATCAGTCCTATGGTAGTCCAAGATAAGAAGACATGTGAGGTTCGGATTTGTGTTGACCTTATAAAATTGAATAATGCATGTGTGCATGATCCAATTCTGACACCATTCACTAATGAGGTGCTAGAAGGAGTGGGAAGTCAAGAAATGTTTTCCTTCACGAATGGATTTTTTTTACTATCACCAGATCAGGATCGTAAAAGAGGATCACCAAAAGACAACATTTGTTACTCAATGGGGTTGTCTTCAATACTCTATGATGTCATTTGGGCTGAAGAATGCACCTGCGATATTCTCAGGGTTGTTGTCACCGCATTCAAGGATTTTATTCACAAGTTTCTGCAAGTTTATATGGATGACTGGACAGTTTATGTATTGATCAGAGACCATCTCGCAAACCTATGACTAATGCTGGAGTGTTGTCGACAACATTATATCACACTAAACTCGAAGAAGTGTATTTTATGCACACCTTTTGGGATGTTGTTGGGACACATTGTTTGCAAGAAAGGACTGCTGGTTGACCCCTCAAAGATTGCGTTGATTTTGAGCTTTCCACCACCTACAAATGTGAAACAAATTAAAGCAATGTTGGGGCACATAGGATACTACCACAAGTTCATTCTTGGTTATGCCACGATCACAGATCCTATGGAGAGTTTGTTGAAGAAGGATGCGGTATTTGTATGGATTCAAGAGTGTCGAGACAATTTTGAGATGCTAAAGGCCAAAATGGCTTCCGCACCAATACTAGTTTTTCCTGATTGGAATAAGGAGTTCCATGTTCATGTGGATGCATCATTAGTTGCACTGGGTGTGGCACTGGAGCAACCATGGGAAGAGATCTTGATCACCCAATCAATTTCTCTAGTCGAAAGCTATCATCCATAGAGAAAAAGTATACTACCACATAGAAGGAAGGTCTGGCGATGGTATATGCATTGCAGAAATTTCTCCATTATCTATTGGGCAGTGATTTCAAAATGTTCATGAATTTTTCTGCTTTGAAATACCCGATCAATAAGCATGTGTTGGGGTGGGAGATATGTCGATGGCTACTTATTTTTTAGTATTTTTATTTTGAGATAATTGTGAAGCTCAGTTGCTTGATTACTGGCCCAGATCATTTATCCCAAATTGAGACAGGTGAGGAACCAACAAACATTGAAGATGGGTTTCCAGACGCACAACTATTCAGAGTTGGAATGGTTGATGACCACTATGAACAAATAATTTAGTTTTTGGTGATGGGAATAGCACTAGCAGAGCTTACTACAAGTTAGAAGAAGTAGTTGGTTTTCAAGGCCGCAGATTTCAAGCTCTGCTGGTGTTGTTCCCGTCGCCAAAAACTGAATTATTTGTTTGTAGTAGTCATCAACCATTCCAACTTTGAATAGTTGCGCATCTGGAAACCCATCTTCAATGTTTTTTGGTTCCTCACATGTCTCGATTTGGGATAAATGATCTGGGCCAGAATTCAAGCGAATTGGATTCACAATTATCTCAAAATCAAACTCCTAAAAAAGAAGTAGCTAGTGGCATATCTTCCCCCTAACACGAGATGATTGACCATGTATTTCAAAGCAGAATGGTTTGTGAAAATTTTGAAATGAATGACCAATAGATAATGGTGAAATTTTTGTAGCACATATACCATCGCTAGAGCTTCCCTCTCTGTGGTAGTATAATTTTTCTCCACGGGTGACAACTTCCCACTAGAGAAAGCGATTGAGTGATCAAGATCTCTTTCCCATGTCTGGGCCAGCACCACACCTAGCGCAATTGATGATGCATCCACATGAACATGGAACTCCTTATTCTAATCAGGAAAAACTAGTATTGTTGTGGAATCCATCTTAGCCTTTAGCATCTCAAAACTGTCTGGACACTCTTGACTCCATACCACATCCTTCTTCAACAACCTCTCCATAGGAGCTGTGATGCATAACCACATATGAACTTGTGGTAGTATCCTATGTGCCCCAGCGTCACTCTAAGTTGTTTCACATTTGTAGGTGGTGGCAAGCTCAAAATCAGCGTAATCTTTGCAGGGTCAACCAACAGTCCTTTCTTGCGAACAATGTGTCCCAAAAACATCCCAAAAGGTGCGTAAAAAATACACTTATTGATTTTAGCACGATGTGATGCTATCGACAACGTTGTAGCATCACTTGCAGGTTTTCCAGATGGTCCCTAATCAATCCATAAACTGTCCAGTCATCCATATAAACTTGCAGAAACTTATGAATAAAATCCTTGAATGCGGTGACAACAACCCTAGAGAATATCGCAGGTGCATTCTTCAGCCCAAACAACATCACAGTGTATTGAAAACAACCCCATTCAGTAATGAATGTTGTCTTGTGGCAATCCTCTTTTGCGATCCCGATATGGTGATAGCCAGAAAAGTCATCCGTGAAGGAATACATTTCTTGACCGCCCACTCCTTCTAGCACCTCATCAGTGAATGGTCTCGGAAATGGATCATGCACACATGCATAATTCAATTTTCTAAGTTCGACACAAATCCAAACCTCACCTGTCTTCTTATCTTGGACTACCATAGGATTGATCCATTCTGATTCCTCAACCGACTCAATTATTCCGGCCTCTAGAATTATGTCAAGCTCATATTTGAACCTCTCCTTGTATCATGGATTCAAGCAATACGACCATTGCTTTACTAGTTTCGCATCTAGTTTTAGTGGAATCTTCATCTCCCCTAAGTCTCCTAGTATTCCCTTCATCTCAAAAAACTTGGTAGCAAAAGAAATCTTGGAATTCATGCAACATATCCGTGATCTTTTCCATGGTATCTTCATCCCAATAGTCCCCAACATTCACAAAATTTGGGTTCTCCTCCGTCCCAATGCCGACCTTCCTAATTTTTAATGGTTGATTCATTGGATCTATCGATACGTCAGTTGCTGCAATATCTTGACTCCCTTCTGTTTCCAGAATATTGATGTTCCATGGATAATCACCATCCGTGGGGTCCTCCATTCACATTATAGAATTCCATTATCGAATGCATTGGACATTTCTCATGTAGATCCATGGGATATGAAACTGAAACTACCTTCAAAACAATGTTGCAGATGTGTTGTAGTGCATTATGAATAGCTAGATTGGTATCCACAAAACTGAAGGTGTGAGTGAAGAAAACCGTCAATTCTTCCCAAGTAGTAATCTCCCTACTCAACTTGACTGATACATACCATGATCGTGGCATATCGTCTAGTGTGTGGATAAAGGCATGGACCCACTCATCCTTTGGTCGCAATGCCCACAAGGTCTGACACTCAATCATGTGATCACCAAGATTATTCCACCCATCGTACCCTCCAACGTGGTACTCTTCTACTTCACCAAATCGAACTATCATCAATATTAGACACTACGACCATCTAGTGATCGAATTCTTATGGGTCGCCCACCAATTTGTTGGAGTAGCCTTCAACGCTTCTTCCAATGCCAACAACCACTGTGGTTCTGACACTTTATCTTCAAATTCCAATAGAAATTCAGACAACTCAGGAAGTCCTTCATATATTGGTAATTCAACAGTCTTGGCCATGACTCGACACAACGACTGCGTAATCAAGACACACTTTCGGAGTGATACTTCATGCATTCGATTCTGCCAATTCTCTAAAGCATCATCAGATTCGGAAGAAGAAGATCTGGAGCTGCGCCAACCCATCTCACCATCGAATTTTAGATGGATGTAATCCTATGATATGTTATATGCAAGATCTCATCCTTTTACAACTTCTTCCCTCATCGGTTTGACATACCGTCTCCCTTCGGTTGGATCCATCGGAGCTATGACTCTGATGTCTTGATTTTCAAAGGTCATCATGTGCTTCTTAAAATTAATCATTTCCAAGCTATCATTGGCCTATCTAATCCCCAACAACATGGAATAGGAGCCTCTGCCATCAACAAGGTCAATAACATCAAAATCATCATAATTTTTCATTCCTTCAACTTCCACGGCAAGGCGCAGAACTCTCCCAATCAGCATTACTTTGGCCTGGTTAGCCAGTCGCAGCTATATAGGGGACCAAACCAATTGTGGGCTCCCCAAATTTTTCCATGTCTGCCTTGTTAGAATATTGTCGTCTGAGCCTATATCCAACATGAATGAATCTACCTCATAGTCTCCAATCTGAATATTCATGCACATCTATTTTCTTGTCTTTTTCTTATGTAAAGAGTTCATAGCGGACTCTTTCCGTCCCCTGGCCAGTTGATGCAACAGACTCTCAATCTTGGCAAGAGCATCAAGATATTTTTCCATCGACAAGAAACTTTCAAAGAAGTTATGTAAGGTACCATGCTGTTGCGATGGTCCTGCTACCGAAGTTGAATCAAAAGTGGTGGGAATTTAATAAACAAATAACTTACGAGTATTTCTTCCTATCGCATAACATGATTCAAATAATGTGTCTCTTTCAGCGTCGACATCAAAACTGCACCTTCTTCTTCCTCGCCATCTGAATTTATAGACACGGGGCCATCGTCCCCCATCGTCGAACCTCCACGAGTAATGACACAAACATTAGCATCTTTCATTCTTGGTTCTGTTGAAATCATCGCAACAGTTGGTCCCTGATTCTGGTTTAGTGGTGGATTCACAGGATTATTCACATTTTGATTTGCATTCTAGTTTTGATTCTTAAGCTAATTCTGGTTATGCAACTGATTTTGATTCTATAATCGGTTCTAATTTTGGTTCTGCAACTAAGGAATGTTTCCTTTCTACCACTTCGCGATCAGTTGCGGATAATTCTCAACAGTGTGATCGACAATGATACAATACGTACACTACGCTTGCAATTACGGGAAATCTCTCTGATAATTTCTCAATACTCTGCAATTATAACATTGCACAGGTACGCGACCTCGGCCTCCTCCTCGACCAAAGCCTCCACCTTGTCCTCCTTAGAATCCTCCTTGATCATGATACTGCGGTTGATTGAATTGTTGTTGCAGGGGATTTCGCTGCTGCTGAACATATTGCACTAGATGAACATACTGTGGTCACTACGGAGCCATCTGCATCTGATTATACTAAAATTGTAGCACAAACTGTGATTGTAATTGTGGTTGTCGTACAAAATGCATTTGCGGTACGAGCTGCTATTGAGGTGGTGGTTGTACCACCTGTGGTTGCGGCTGCAGTTGTTGTACCGTTCGATGGTCCTCTCCCTTTGCGTAGTAAATGTCCATTGTTCTTTCCTGGAGTAGATCATATGCGCAAAAATCCTTATCTTCATGCCCAACAGACTGACAGAATATGCATTGTAGATTCATCGGCTTTGTGACCATATTCTGCATATATCCACAATATTCATGTCAATGCCCATAAACTTGACAAATATGGCACCGTGGCATACCACCACAACTTAATGATTTTGGCACTCTCGACAATAGGTAGTTTCAAAAATCTGGGAAGTTGTCCTTAGTATGTCCTTCTGCATGACCTCAAGTACACCATACTTCCTTGCGATTCTCTTTTCCTTTCTTGATATCTTGTAACTAGAGAGACAAGTTTTCTAGTTGTGTATGGATCTGATTCATGCCGACCGCATTCTCACCAATGGATGAAGCTTCCAACTTCATTGCAATCTCCAGAGCCTTGCTCTATGTCACAATCTTTTGCTACATCAATGGTAGTCTAATATGAGACAGTAACGCCACAATCAATCATTCCTTATGCTAAATATCGCTCAAATCAAAGATGACTCTTTCCATTAGCATCTTAAACCTTTGATCAAAATCCCAAACAATTTCATTTAGATACTGCTTAATATTCTTTAGTTTTGTGATGTATTGCGCCTCATATTTCAGTTTTTTGAATTCTTTAATCAATCCTTTTCTAACCTTAGCCAATTTTTTTGCTATAACCCCCATAGGAACTCGTACAAATTTCATGAACCAATCTAGTATGTGACCTCAAAGGGTCGTCGCCAATTTCCCTTTCTTGACCTCATAATTCTTAGTTTGTTTTACAGTGCACACCACTTCACACAAGAACTAGTATTGCTTGGGATCCTCAGTCATGTTTCCATGGAATAGGGGTAACTTTGCATCATCGCTCACCATCCTGGGCCTTCTTCCTACTGTTGCTAATTTGATACTATTAGAGTAATGTTGACACGTCAGACACGGCAGTGTCGAACTCATGTTTCTTCCTGAGTGTGGCGCAGTGCATGGAGGTGTGGGTGCGTTGTTTCTCTGGGTCTCCCTTTCCTCAGGCTTGGGATTATCTTGGTCATCTCCTTCATTGTTGTAGGGTCGCTTTGTTTCGTATGGTATTCCTTCAACAACATCGACTCTATTTGAAAATGGAAAAATTCCCATCTACGATGAATAACATCAAATATTTGGGGTATGTAATCAACTATGCATGCATTCATGTCGATCCAGACAAAGTATAAATCCTCAAATATTGGCCCATTCCTCAAAACATTCATGAACTAAGAATTTTTCTAGCTTTGGTGAATTTTTATCGACGGTTCAGAATCAACTTCAGTCATATAGCCTAGCCTTTGAATCAGTTGACTAAGGGAAATGGGAAAAATATCTTCAAATGGACATCAACATAACAAAAATCATTTGAGCAACTCAAATACAATCTTTGTATTGCACCAGTACTTGTGTTACCTAATTTTCATCAATCTTTTGAGATTGAGACAAACGCATCATACTATGCTTTAAGCGCAATGATCACTCAGTGTAGTCACCTGGTCGCTTTTCATTCCAAAACTTTCAACGACACCATCAGAATGTATTCGACGTATGAAAAGGAACTGTATGGTGTTTTGCAATCCCTTTAGCAACAAAGACATTACATTCTTGGGAGGGAAATAGTCATTCTTACTGACCACAAACCATTACAGTTCTCCACATCCTAGTCAAAGTTTCAAACAAATTGATATCAAGAAAATATGTTATGACAACCATTTCAGTTGTCGATTTAAAACAAAATATGTTACGACAATCTACACACAATATACTATTGCAATGACTATAAGTTTGTAACCAACAAATCTATATACTAATTATAATATTTTTTTCAATTCAATCAATGGGGAAACCTTATCGATTTTCAACATGTGTTTGGCTGCGCCACTTTTCTCTCAATTGACTATAAAATTTAAAAATCTACGAATACCCTTTTGAAGTAGACACTCCAATTAACGGCACCATATTTGTTTCAATTTTTTCGGTGGTGTATCTTTAAAGTTATATATTTTTCATTTCACCGCATGTTGAAAGAGATGAAATGAAAATAGACACATGTTAAGAAAATAAAAATAAAAATATCGGATCTCACCTATACACAACAAAATATATACCTATGGAAAGTAGATTCAATGACGAAACTAATGGTATCAAGTTCGGCAGTCGATTTGTAGAGTAAGGCATCCATTTTACCTTTTGAAAATGGAGAAACCTGAAAATTGTGCAGGTTTCATGTCTCAGAGGTTATTCGACCGAACAATGTTTTTCTGTTATGGAAACGTTATTTATAATGCAAATGCAAAAAAAAATTTGTCGCTCGAAAAAAAATTTCGGCGCCTGGAAACTTTTTTAGCTCACGTTCTTCTAGTTATTTTCCATCAATGGTTGGTTCTCTATTCATCAACTATAATTTATCCATGCATCGCTACGAGCTATTTTTTATATTATTTCCTTTTTTATAATAGATTATTTCAAATTTTGAACAATTTCCATAGAATCAATATCGACAGTAAACAATAATAATACATTACAATTTATCATATTACTAGCACACCCACGAACAAAACAGGTGCTCTTCAAGGACATACACTAGGCTGAATGTATCCTTTGTCTAGTAACTCCTGTAATTGTGTTCTTCATTTCATTAATTCTGGGATACTCATATGATATGGAGCTCGTGATACTGGTGTTGAAAACGACATTAGATCTATGGTAAAATCTAAATATCGTTTAGGTGGTAATACTGATATCTTATCATAAAATACAACTTCAAATTCCTTTAAAATAGGAAATTGTTTCAATTCCATTTTTTATTTTTTGGGCTCAAATTCTTTAATTTTGATGCCATAAAGTTGACACCCTTTCCTAATACACTTTTTACGTTGTAGTGCTGAAATTTGTCGTGTAGATAAAGGTCTATAAATTTCCTTCATTGTATGATACTTATCCTCCTCAAGCACACTACTAAAAATTTTATGCAAATCGTCGATAACAGCTTTATGAGATTCTAGCCAATCCATACCTAACAAAATGTCATAGGATCCTAGGGGAAGTATATTTAAATTAACTGAGGTATCCAAGTCATTAAAACCTAATAAAAAATCTTTAACTATCTTCGTAACTTTCCTTTTAACCTTTGTTGCCAGCTATACCAACCATGCATTTTTTTGTTTTTCCTTATTAAGTTTACACTTTTCAACTACTTTTGGTGCAATGTAAATTAAACTAGATCCTAAATCGATAAGTATAAAAACATGTATGTTCAAAACTTTACCTTCTACTTCCAACATGGTGGATTGATGGTCTGCCTACCGATATTCGAAAGAAACATTAACTATAGGGATATTCACGGCTATGTCATTCACAGTAGAAGCTTCCTGCAACATGCTTACGGGTTACTATTCCATCCTCCACTGGAAGTTTTGATACTCTTTACCCCATTGATATTGGTTGAACCTCGCCTGTTGTAATTTTTATCAGTATGACCTCTTGTTCCTTTTCCAAAAGGTGAGGGTTTAAATCCTTTCCTACGTTGATCGATCTTTTCAATTTTTTTTTATTTTTCCAACTTCTACTCAATTTGGATCTTTGTTCCAACAAATGGTAGCATAACTAGGCCTCTAATTGCTTCGTCCATTGTTTAGGAATTTCAAACACAATATTTTCCTTATACACTGGGGGTAAACAACTGATAAAATTGTATACCTTAGCTTTTTCAACTCTTAGGTATGGTACATAGCATTGCAAATTTACAAACTCGGTTACAAATTATTCCATGGTTAACAATCATATTCTCAAATCATTGAATTATTTGGCTTTCTCATCATAATACTGTTCTGACATATACATTTTTTCAATAGTTTTAAAAAAACATTCCAACTCAACTCTTTACTACTACGTATGTTATTGACACTTTTAGCCTCCTTCCACCACAGAGCAGATTTAACAACCAATATTCTATTGCTTCCTCAAATTCTCCATCAAACATGGGGGGCCTTAACTTTTTGAATTCTCCCTGTAACTCTACAAGTCTTTCTTTTTGTTTTTCTGTATTCATTTCATCACCTTTCTTTAAATCCTGGGGGGTTATATAGGAATGCTATTTGTAGTTTCCTCACTACTACAACTTTGTAGTGCTCATTTTATTTTCTTGTAATGAACATAAAATAAATATAATAATTAAATTTCTAATGTTACCTTAGTATTAAAAATATTAAAATTCAAAATCAAGTTGTTAATTTTACCTTAGTAGTGAAAAATATTTCTATCAAAACTTTCTAACATTCCTAACATTCTCAATTTCTCAACACTGAAAATATTTTACATCTACAATCATACATAAACTTAATAATACATACTTTCATATATTTTGCACCTATAAAAACTTCCTAACATTCCTAACATTTCCTAACATTCATATATTTGCACCTATCAAAACTTCCTAACATTCTGAACATTTCCTAACATTCATTCATATATTTGCACCTATCAAAAAATCCACTCCTAACATTCCCTCATTCCCACATTCACTCCTAACATTGCATCTATCAAAACATTCTCTCCTAACATTACCCCATTCCCACATTCACTCCTAACATTAACATTCTCCATATATTCATTCTTACATTCATTCATACATTCACATATATTCATTCTTAACATTAGCATTCCCCATATATTCATTCTTAACATTAGATTGCACCTATCAAAATATTCACTCCTAAGATTCCCCTATTTCCACATTCACTCCTAACATTGCACCTATCAAAACATTCACTCCTAACATTCCCCCATTCCCACATTCACTCCTAACATTAACATTCCCCATATATTAATTCTTACATTCATTCATATATTTGCACCTATCAAGACTTCCTAACATTCCTAATCTTTCTTAACATTCATTCATATATTTGCATCTAAAACTTCCTAACATACCTAACATTCCTAACATTTCCTAACATTCATTCTTAACATTCATTCCAAAGATTCATATATTTGCACCTATAAAAACTTTTTAACATTCCTAACATTAACATTCTCATATTCATTCTTAACATTAGATTGTACCTATCAAAAAATTCACTCCTAACATTCCCCCATTCCCACATTCACTCCTGACATTCACTCCTAACATTGCACCTATCAAAACATTCACTCCTAACATTCCTCCATTCCCACATTCACTCCTAACATTAACATTTCCCATATATTCATTCTTAACATTAACATTCCCCATATATTCATTCTTAACATTAGATTGCACCTATCAAAACTTCATAACATTTCTATCACTCTCAACTTCTCAACAACAAACATACATAAATTTAATAATTTACATATATTCATATATTTGCACCTATCAAAACTTCCTAACATTCCCAACCTTTACATATACATGTATATAATCCAAAAAACAATATCTAATGTCAATGCACATTTATATAATCCAAAAAAACAATCATGAACATGTGAGTTCAATGTACATGTATATAATCCAAAAAAAAATCACGTACATGTGAGTTCAATGGACATGTATATAATCCAAAAATTATGTACATGTGAGTTCAATGTACATGTATATAATCCAAAAATTAAGCTCATCGATGTCCAAATCAACTACAATATATATATCTACATAAAAAGAACAATATAAATAATTCTCTAAATGGAAGTCCACCACTATCCTCGACTAGGGTCTTCCCTTGGACTTGTAACAATCTGCAACATGTATAAAAACAGATTATGAATATCATAAATTATTTAAAGAACTTTAACCCAAAATCAAAACATTAAAACATTAAACTAATATATCGAAGAACAATTCAATTATCAACAAAATTACCTCCAATTCTCTATCATCCAACAGAGTCTTCTCTTTGCCTCTAAAAGGTGGAGTAGACGCAAACTACAACATATATAAAAACAATTTATAAATCTTACAAATTATTTAGACTATTTTAAACTAAATTCAAAAAAATAAAATATTAAACTTACAATTCCAACACTATCGTCTAGTGGAGTCTTTCCTTTGCCTCAAAAAGATCGAAGAGACCCAAGCTTCAACATATATAAAAGAAATTTACAAATGTCAAATATTAGTTAAACTATATAAACATATATATCAGAGAACAATTCAATTATGAACAAAATTAGCTCGGTGCCAATATCCACATCCATCAAAGAACCTATATCTTCACCTCCAATTTCAATATGTTCTCTTCCCTTAAAATTTAAATTTTGTTAATAAATAAATCATAGTAAAAGAAAAAAATATTAAGCTTAGCAATTAACTTAAAACCAAAACAAAAAAAATAAAACATTAGCTCACAATAGATGGAAAATCATCTAAAAAGTTTGAATCTAATGAAACCTGCATAGATAAGTCAAATTAACAATAAGATACATAGTTAAATTTAAAAACAAAAAAATATATCTTTCAAACATAAATATAAATGGGTAAATTTTAAATATACCTCTCGAAAGTGCTCTTCTACATTTCCAGCATTATGACTAGTGGAGACTCTAAAATTATGTTCATTTAACAATCGAGAAAACTGAAAACAATAAACATTTACGTAACGTATTTATTATTATACATCGAAAAATAATTTATCATACATAGATATAATGTAACAAAAAGTTTAATTCAAAATAAATAAATAAAATTGATAGATTGAAAGTACACAAACCTCTCCTATACTTAACGTGTCATTAAATATTCTGTCCGAAGCTATATTACAACAAAGCTTGGCATAGGCCTTTAGATCTTCAATGCCAATACAATCTAACTCATCATTTGTTTTGTAAAAAAAATCTTACCGAATATTGGCTCAAGCCCTCTCTCGACTCAATCCAACATCAATTCCTACAAATGCCGAAGTCAAACCTTCAACAATATTATGCCTTGCAGTTGTCCCAACTTGTGAAGTGGGCTCCATCTCCGATTTGTAAGTCACAAGCCTAGGTGGATGAGTTATCAGGGGTGGAGGTCGAAGAGTACTGGGATCTCTAAGGGCACCTTTTCAATTGCATATCCTCCCCTTTCCAACTCCATAAAACTGGGAATGAATATCAGTATAGTTTGGATTCATTCCTAAAAAAAAATCAGCATAAAAAAACCTAGCAAAATAATTGGTAACCTCGTCGTTCCATGGAAACCGACCATAGGCTGCAAGGAACCGATCATATAAAAAATGTGCAAGTTCAGGGTGCTTAAAATATTGCACTTTCAATGCTTTCTGCTTTAGGCCCTCTTTGAAGTTGAACATTGAGTTGGCCTGTTCTCTAGTCACTATCTCCTTCACAACAGCCCACTTGTCTGGACCCATCACTTGTGCCTTTCCTCTTTGCATCAAGGAAACAAAATCATCTGTTGTTGGTCCAAGATCCTCATATACCTCAATGAATTTTTTTAATGATTGCAAAACCATCTCTATACTTTGTTTGTTCTTTGGAGCGAAATCCAAACTAGAAAGATTATTTTGCAGCTTGTCATAGTGAGCCCTACAACTTTCAAGGGTTGTTTGCTGAAGACCACTTTCCCATGGAATCTCCTCTAGTAAATCTGATGGATAGGTCGTAATGGGTGTACAACCCTCAGCTAGCTAGACATATTGCATCCTTGCTTGACCTTCGCCATCCTGTGTAAGATGACGAACCTCTTGCAAACCTTGCTCTACTTCCACACTTGTCTCCCGTATAGAAGGTCGAGATCCACATTCACCCATAGATGATAAGGGGGAATCATCTCTACCACTATTGCCACGTTGATGATCAGATGAATGTGAACTATGCAACAAGCTTGAATCCCGAGGTGAAGTCGATAATCTTCAATTTTCATTTCGGACACCAACTCCCAAAGAATGTGATGACCTCCTACGCTTCTATCTCAAAGGATGCTCTCTTTCCATTGGATATGATATCTACAAGTTTACACAAATATGAATTTCTACATGTTAATTAATCAACTTCAAAGACCTAGCTACTATAAAAGCTAAGATTTCAATAAGGACCTAGATATCCCTAATATTATCTAATAGTTCTTTAAATGATTAAAGCTAATTTATTATATGTTTCCATTTGATACGATATCTACAAGATTAAACAAATAAACTCATATTATATTCAAATTCTACATGTTAATTCCTCATCTTCAAAGACCTAGCCACTAAAAAACTAAGTTTTTAAATAAGACCTATATGTCTGTAACATTATCTAATATATCAACTCATAACATATTCAAATTTTGCATGTTAATTCCTCAACTTCAGAGAACTAGCTACTATAAAAACTAAGTTTTTATTACCTAGATGTCCCTCATATTATCTAATAGTTCTTAAAATGAAAATAGCTACACTATTGTTGGATGTATGAGAAATTAATGTAGCAATCTCTGTGTTTTTTATGTGTTTTATATTTTTAAAACTACGTTTTTAATAAAGACCTAGATGTCCCTAATATTATCTAATAGTTCTTAAAATGAAAATAGCTACACTATTGTTGGATGTATGAGAAATTAATGAAGCAATCTCTGTGTTTTTTATGTATTTTAGATTTTTAAAATTAATGGAAACAATATCATCAAATATGAAATTAAAGCTACATTTCTTTATGTGTGACTACAAAAATTTTCATTATTCCATAAAATCATAAAAAATCCTTATGCTAAGTAAACTGATCAGAGTCAGAGTTGATGAACTCTGCATGGACAGAGTTGATGAACTCTGCATGGACAAAGCTCCTCAACTCTGTCCACATGGACAGAGTTATGTTCATCACTCCATGTGGACAGAGTTCATCAACTCTGTCCATGGACAGAGTATTCATTCATGAACTTTGTCCATGGACAGAGTTGATGAACGAATATCTTCCCTATAATACCTATGAACTAAGATTAAAGTTTAAAAAATGCACAATATCCTAATATAATAGTAAATATAAACTGATAACTATTATGCATTATACAAGTTATATGTTTCTTTTATGATTTAGATTAAAAACACATAAGATCAAACAGATCAGTAATCAGAAAATTTGATGTTTTATGTGTAATAATGTTTTTTTGTTTCTGATTTCTATAAAACGTACTAAAATATGTTTTTCTAAGTAAAGTTATCAGGGAAAGAGTTGATGAAATATGCCTGAACTATGTTTTGCTAAGTGTAAAAAAGTAGTCTAAGGCAAGTGCAAGTACTTACCTACTCTACAAACAGACACTACTACTAGCTACTAGCTACCTAGTCATTATAGAGTTGTTAGAGAGAGCATCACTATTAAATATAGATAGAGCTTCTATTTCTTCTTTTGCACTCATGTTCAGTTTCAATACTGACTGCTATCAATCAGATATTGTGATTTCATGGATTTATCACATCAGATGGCAAGGACATATAGATTTTAACTTGGACTAAGGAAAGCGACTAGGGTCTGACTACATAGGCCTATGGATTCCCCCCCATTAGTATAGCCTATCCCTATGGTTTTACGTTACACTTCTGGCTGTTTTGGTCTCCATCCCCATAAGAAGATAAAGCAATTCTTTCTTTAAACTTGCCTTTCTCTATCTAACCTTTTCTCTCCTTGTTTCGTAAAAGCATGAAATGACAATGGAACTTAATGCAATGCATCATGGACTAAGATAGTCATAAAGTGCCATGGGACTTATACTTCGGCTAGTAGTTGTATGGACTAAAGCAAGTGGTAGAGCTCATGGACAAAATTATATAGTTATTACACTACAGCTGAAGTTGTGACTCAGGCAAGACGTGAAATGAAAAGGTTTTGAAATATTGTCCCCTACCAATGAAAAAACATAAAAAATAAGTTGTTTACTTAGGGAGTTGATTAGCTCTATCCATTTGGACAGAGTTGATCAGATCTGTCCATTTGGACAGAGTTGATTGGCTCTGTCCATTTGGACAAAGCTGATGAACTCTGTCCAAATGGACAGAGTTGATCAGCTCTATCCATTTGGATAGAGTTGAACAGCTCTGTCCATTTGGACAGAGCTGAACAGCTCTGTCCAAATGGACAGAGTTGATCGGCTCTGTCCATTTGGAAAAAGCTGATGAACTCTGTCCAAATGGACAGAGCTGTTCAACTCTATCCAAATGGATAGAGCTGATCAACTCTGTCCATTTGGACAAAGCTGATGAACTCTGTCCAAATGGACAGAGTTGATCAGTTCTGTCCATTTGGACAAAGTTCATTAACTCTGACCATTTGGATAGAGTTCATCAACTCTGTCCAAATGGACAGAGCTGATCAACTCTATCCAAATGGACAGAGTTCAACAACTCTGTCCATTTCCTTAGGTTCCTTGTTTGTCATGTGAAGGTCAATGCCAAGTTGTGGAAATAATTTGTACTCTCTCTTTTCCAGATATGGACCCACAACACTTCAATGTCTACCAGATTGAAAATGGAACTATGACTAGTTGTTCCCATATTACAAATAAAACTATGACAAAGCTGTCAGTGACAAGAAAAAGTAAGACAGTCTTGTACTCTTATAAAATACCAGAGTATCAATGCTACTCTTTAACATTTATCTCATTCAACTAAGATTCATACAACACTTTACAACTCTATCAATGTCGAAAAAAACTGTGAGATCAATTCAGTGACAGTTCAAGTCGATCTAACAACAATAAATCAAAATTTTATAATTAATAAAGGAATAAGCAGCGAGCTCGTTGTTGTTGATAAAGAAATAAACTGCCTATACAATCTCATGTAATTAATTACCAACTAAAGAAGTCTCATAAATTCTAAAAGATTATACTATTCTTCCACGTAAACGATAACATCCTAATTAAATCGTCTACAAAGGGACAATGAAGTATATCAACCATGACATTGCTATTAGCTATAGCAAAACATAATTTTTCATTTTAACAGCATGAACATTTAATAGAGTTTAGTTCTGATCTATGCATTTATATAACCAAAATTTAGAACAATAGACATAACAATAATTTACAATGAACACATGACTTTGCTTTAATTACATTAATGAACACACATATTTACCTGACAAGGGGTAGCACAACAAGAGCACACCACGAAAATACCACGAACACCTCCACAAACAGACCTCCACGAAGCGACCTCCATGAATAGACCTCCACGCTGAGAGGAAACTAGACAGGTAAAGGGGTGCGAGGATGGCGGATGTACACGTCAAACGTTTGGGTGACGTGGAGGGGGATGACAAGCAACAACCAACCAATCGGGTGGCAAGACGGGTTGGTGAGACGGGTGGTGAGATGAAACGAGTGGCGATGCAGGTGGAGGGAGGATGAGGACGACGACAAATCGTTGCAGACGAAAACAATGAAAATGAAGCCGCAGCTGACCTTATATGGTGAAAAATTATTCGGCCGAACAATTATCAAAGGTTGTCTGTGGGCTAAATCACATTACGATGGCTCCAACCAGAATGAGTGCTCAGAGTACTGAGTGGCTTCTTGGAGCCATCTTATGACAGTAAGTGGTGGTGCAAGTTGGCTCATCAAAAGTGATCATATTATGTTATACTATTTCGATCAAAGAATTCATTAAATCCGTTAGTTAGATTCTATTACTTGAACCGATTTTATCAATTACATTTATTTCATGGATCTTGAAAGATTCATCTCTATGAGATCAAATCTCGAGCGAGCTATTTTTGAACAAAGTAAAGATCAAGAGATCATGAGTTATTCGACTGAATAATTGTTCGGCCGAAGAATTGTTTGGCCGAATATGTATTGAATCGCCGGTAAAAATTACCGGCTAGCAATCCATTCCGTCAAATTAAACGGTTACCATTAAATTTTATTCGGCCGAATAATGCCCGCTATGTTGTTTGGGCACCCAATTCTCACGGAAGTGTTACCCAACTTCGCACTTTCACCTTAGTATCCTTAAGCAGACTAGAGAAAACAATTTCCAGTCCAACATTCCTTCATGCTTGGGTCTGTATTAAGTATTTAATGTGGATCTACTTTGACCATACCATACACTACTGTTGGAACAAAATTACTTGTAGACAACAAAACCCGAAGACATTAATCTAGATGTTTAGGATCCTCTTCCTTGCAACACCATTGTGGGATGACGCATATGCCATACAAGGACGAAAACAATTCCCTTGTTTCAGGTGGCTAAATTCGGGCAGCTCCCAGCAAAAGGAAAGTGGTACTCTGTTACTGAACTCACCAACAAGTTTTCTCATCTGTACGAGAAAACAATGGGGACCATTGTTTCTTAAGGAATGAGGAATGATCCACCTAGTAGTTGGAATTGTTTGTCTACTCAACAAGTTCAACATCGACTTCTACAAGTCCAAACCTCGACACAACCTCAACAAGTTCAGCACCTCGACATACATCATCGACACAACTATGACAGATTGTCTCTATGTCTTCCAGTCGTTTGTAACTGTTGAAATTCTGAACCGTTCCAACTTCTTGTAACTGAACGTAACGGGTAGACAACCCAAGCGTTTTCAACACTCTATATAAACATTTACACTATTGTAATATACAAGAAATTAATAGAACAATAATGAAACAATAGAGTTTGGTTCGAACTCTTGCATATTGTTTGTGTATGTGTGTATGTTTTCTGTGTGTGTAGTGTATTTCCTTCTTTGCTTGTTCTTCATATTCTTCTTCCATAATAGTACTCGATTCATTCAATCAAATTTTTTTCTTTATCGTGCGCTTAAGCATTCATATCAATTCACTATGCAACAAAATTCCTTACACATTATTTAATGTCATTAAATTTTGCACCTACCAAAACGATGTGTTCTATCCCTATTTATACTCCACTAGTACATGCCACATGAATTTCGTGCTAATAATTCCAACTTTATCACTACCATAACTTTAGCATGAGCAATATCAAAATGAGTAATTTGAGAGGGATCTCAATAATAATAAAAACAAGTAAGTTACCCATATTTATCTATTTATGAAATTTAATTAACATCTTATTTTACTTTACGATATCAAAAAAATTTATGAGATTAATGTAATATTTTTTAAGATACCAGTGACAATGATCCTACTTATTGACAATGGAATAAAAAAAATCAAACTCCTACTTTAAGTATAATTAAACAAAATTTATCCAAATGGCATGACCTAGTATTAGTATCAGTAAATTATTTTCACTAATTGCACCGAAGAGGTGCACTCTACAACCCAGTATGGGAGAGATGTGTAACTCTTTTTGTGCTCATCCTAGATTTGACACGTGTTATTTATAAAAAATAATAAAATATTATTTAAAAAAAACATGTCGGCTTAAATTAAATTTAAATTATTTATAATTGCATATATATAAAACAGTATAAATTAGATAAACTAAAATGGTAAACATTGAATTACACGTTTCCTCAACACTTTCACTCTAAAAAATAGTTTACACCTTGAGATATTTCATCCAGCTCGGTGCTTGGTAGATCCCCTTTTAGATTGATCTATGCTAGTAAAATAGCACAAGTAAATTATTTTCACTAAAATATTTTGTGATACTTAAAGATAAGTCTTCAATAAATTATTTTTCAGTAAATTAACTTCACTTCTCTAAAATAGACCTTGAAACCAAAGGTGGTTCCATGTTAAAAGGCATGAAAATAATAATTAAATTGATAGTTATAGATTGAAATTATGGGGAGGTTATTCCTTCTCAAATATTTTTGAAAAAAAAGGTGAAATTGTTATATTTATTTTAATATAAAAAAGTGGATGATAAGTAGAATATTTTTTAATGTTTATTTTGTTATTATTTATATAATTTATAATGTTGATTTAAAAGTATTATTTTATTTAAAAATCTTAAATATAAATAAATTATTTTCTCCATATACATAGATTATTAATATTTAATATGAAAAAATCCACTACGGTGACATATATTTTAAGAAAGTCTCACCTCAATTGTTTTTTTGTTTTTTATTTTTATTTTTATAATTATTATTTTCAATCAACTTTATCTTGAAGATGCAAGAATATAATCCTTAAATCCTTTATAATTCTTGTCCCCCCCATAAATATAAATACATAGCACCTAATCCCTAACAATTATAACCCTTTACAACTAATCTATATAACCACTAATAGCCCCTATAAACCTTAAACCATAACCCCTGTAACCCTTAAGATTGATGCCATAATTCCTACAACCCCTAGTCCCTGATTTCCCGAACCTTAACCCCAATAACAACTATTCTCTTACAAGTTTTTAAACCCAAACTCTTAAATTTGACACATAATACCTTTAACCCCTAACCTCTATATTTTAATCCTTATGACCTATAACCCCTAGAAACCTTAACTCTAAAAAGTATAACCGATATTACATATCCTTTAAGTTCATACAAATTTTAACTTTATAATCCCTAACTCTAATCATGAAATAGTTACAGTCCACATATATATAATCCTATATATTATAAACTTAAATATACCAATAATTCCTATCTTTTATAAACTTCAATCCACATAATCCCTCATCATTAAAATATAAAACAATTAATCTATATAACCCATATCTTTAATATCCATATATCCCCTAATTATAATTCCTATAAATCCTAACCATGATAAAAAAAATTATCGGTGAACCCTATCATGCCTAGAACCTACAACCCTTCATCACTACATATATATATCCTTACCATTATTAATCTCAACCTTAATTAGGATAACCACCGAACCCCTGACCCTCAACCAGAATCCTTATATATTTTTTTATCATCATTATAATTGTGACTATATATAACCTCATCATCTATAACCCTCATCATCCCAAACCCTTATAACTCTTTTTATCACTAGAGCCCATCTTACTATTACCAGCCTTGAAGTCTAATATTAGTAACCCTTAACACCCCTAACCTTTAAAACCATTATAACTCTTATAATTGTTATGGTTCTTGAATTCAACCATTAATCCATAACAACTATAACCCTTAACTATGATAAATCCTAATACTTATAATCTTGGTAACTATAAATCATAGTTCTTATATCCTAGTAAATTTTAGTGACTATAACCCTTAGCCAGCTATTTCTACGAAAAAGGCCACCCACCAGCTAGGACTATCATTCCATAAGGGGTGAATCTCTCCCAAACATTTTTCTCATCCCACCAACTCAATCAACCCTATGTTGTGTGAAGACCCTCCACAGTTGTCTCAATCTGTTGGCACCCGTCCCCCATTAGCTTGCACAACATAAAGAATGGGTCCCCTCCTCTACTTAATAGTCCCTCGAGTAATTCCCCAATTCTCATCTAGTGCTCCAACATAACATGACCAAAGAATATATCTGTTGGCACTCTAGGGATCTCAATTGCAAGTTCAATTTTCTCTCACAAATGGACCTCAACCCTTGGCACCAATCCACAAGGAAAAAGTCAAGAACATTTTTGGTCGCTCTAGTTTTCCTTTCTTAGGTTTTATAATACTGGCTTAGGAAAATATAATTAAGAGTTAAGGTTCATTCATTTTTCTAAGGAAGGATTTTGGAAACTTACGAAAAAAAACACTTAGAAACGGATAATGAATTATAAATAAGTCACTAGGGCCATCTTCCCCTTAGACCCCTGTCACTTCCCTCACTTGTAGAATCCTAGTTCCCATCTGTTACACATCCTTCCTTGTCTACATTCATTATAGAATTTTATATTATATATCAAAAGTACATATTTACATTGTTTAGTCATCCTAGACCATTTGTGTTTGTTTTTTGGACTTTGCATCATTACATACATATTTACATCATAGTGTAAAAGCCATGGTGTCACAACCTCTAATCACTCTAATCCATAATCACTAACGTATATAACCCATATAAACACTAAGTCATTTAGTTGATATAAACCTTATCTTCTAACATGTGTCTTCTAACGTGTATCTACTTAAATGCCCCAATTGCCCTATCACAACTAGTTTAAATGCCCTAATTCCCCTATCACAACTAACCACTAATTAGTTTGACTGCTAACCCCTATTTTGTATAAATTCCATCACTGCAACACCAAAATCCATACCACCTACAACCCTTAATACATAATAGCTAGAACAATAGCAACTATAATGCATAACCCTTGCATTGAAAACCATTGTAATCTCTCAACTCCTGTAAATATTTGCATCCCTAACCCTAATAACTTCTTTTATACCTAGAACCCATCTGAGTACTACTTGTTAATTTTCTAATCAAGAATACTTAAACATTATAATGAACACAACATACTCATATAAGAGATAAGCTTTTATTATAATGAAGTCAATTGGTACATTTGTAATGATATCCTTTTATCTCCTTTTATCTCATTTGATAGGTAATTGTACTACCGTTATAATATAAAAAATTTATTAAATTAACTATTTTGTTAGTTACTTGTGTAAACATGACTTTATTACATTATTGAAGCATTATACTCTTAACACCCCCTTTTAAAGTTACAATGCTAACTATTACAAAATTGATTTACAGCTAAACATTAAAAGTATACTTCTTAAATAGCTTCTCTCCACTAAGATGTGAAATCTTGGTGCAACTCCATCATGTTGTATCTTCACCTTCATTTCGGTAGAATTTCCAAATTCCGAAATCTTCTACATTCTTGAGTTTTCGGAATCCTGAAATTCCCAAACTTCTGAATTATTTTCAATTCCTAACTTTTTGCATTCCTGAAATTTCCAAAATCTCAAATTACTTGAACAACAATCAACACTCAGTTAAACCTTCTTTAATTTCCTCATGTATTGAAGTTTTGTTTTCTCAAAACATAAAAAAAAAATCTCAATTTCATTGTCATCTTTTATTGTTTGTAAGCAGATTAAAACTTCTCTCCTACAAATCCAATTTCTTCATAAACCCAAAAATAGACTCATATAAAAGATCTTCTGTGGGTAGTTTTGTAGATCTGCACACAGATGGTTGTAGTGGTTGGTTCTTAGTACTTACAAAGAGACTCCCTTTGCATCAAGTTTTGTGAGTGACTATAATACTGTTGAATAAGATTTACGTCTTTGTTATTAATGACAACATATCTAAGTAAAAACAATTGTTGTTAATGACAACATATCTAAGTAAAAACAAATCTTGAAATTTCACCAGGGAATAGTAGGTACATATCTTATGAACATCGTATGAATTTGATAAACAATGGCTGCCACATGCATGCAAATTCATGGTGGTCAAAAAAAATGATTGCTCGACTAACAAATAGATAAATTGGGAGTTGAATTCTGAATATATCAAAATAAAATGCGTCTCATAGGATGGGACGGCATGACATGGTTTACTTTTTTATTTTATTTGTGGCAGCTTCTTTGTCGACGGATGCGGGTTCCATGGTGGATATATTTGCAGCGACTGACTATTTGGACGGTGGGAGCAAACAATTGTTCATGGAGCTTGGCTGGAGGATTATTATCACCAATGGTGGCTACATTAAAAAATTAAAAAAATTGATAAAATGGAATTGGAGTTTGGCTGGAGGATTATTATCACCAATGGTGGCTACATTAAAAAAAAAAAAAAAAAAAATTGATAAAGACATTAAAAAATAAAAAATTTGATAAAATGGAATTGGAGCTTGGCTGGAGGATTATTATCATCAATGATGGCTACATTAAAAATAAAAATAAAAATTGATAAAGAGAAGGTAGATTTCATCTTCAATCTAGCTTTACAAATCATCAAAGAAAAGAAAAACCTAGGATCTTGATAGATACTCGCTTCTCTCTCAAACTCGTTTTCATACCATGTTAATTTTCCAATCAATAACATTATAATGAACACAATAGACTCACATAAAAGATTTGGTACATTCGTAATTTATCTATTTTTACCAAAAATTTGATAGGTAATTTTACTATGATTAGAATATTTAATCATATAACTTGACTTTAACCATTACTTCCTAAAAACTATAACCCTTAACCATTATAAAACCTAACTATAAATCCTAGTTAGGATTTTGAGAATAATTTTACATTTGATCTCTATTCTACATATGCTTCACAAATTTATAATATAATTCACAAGATATGCTCAAAGGCTTTCATTTTCCTTTATCATATAGCTAGAGGTATGGAAGAATAACATCCCAAAGTACATGTGGGATAATTGACTTTCCATCTCCTTATATAATGAATGGTAATAGGAGAATATTACTCCATGATGCATGTGGGATAAATCAGTTTACATAATATTGGAGTTATTTATGCCTTCCAATGCTAGATAAGACATCTTATGACATCATATTAGACATCATTACACATCACATGTAATATTAAAATTACACATTCCAACAGTCCCCTTAATCATGACTAGGGATAAGAACGCGTATATGGAGGAAGATGGCATTACATTAGTATTCCCCTTTGATGAGAACTTCCCACATTCCCAACAAACTCTGAAGATACACAAACTTCACTTATGTCATAGATTTGGTGAAGATATTGGTTGGTTTCTTTTCTGTGGGACAATACTCCAAACAAATTGCACCATCCACAACAAGATCTCAAATGTAATTAATATCCTTGAGTTAATGTGTTTAGTATTGGAATGATACACTTAATTGTACTCAAGTTGAATTGCACTTTGATTGTCACATCTTAATTCATTAGGATACTTCTAAACCTGGTCCAAGTTTTTTAAGAACATGTCAAATCCATACTGCTTTTTTATTTGCTTCGTTAGTTGCCCTGTACTCTTCTTCATAAGAAGAAAGAGAAAAAGTTCTAAAATTCTTACTAGACTATGAAATCGGACCTAGACCAAGACGAATGAAGTACCCTACAATAGACCTTCTATCATAAGAGTCCCCTGTCCAATCAGAATCTATATAACCAAGAATTGAAGTTGTATCCCTACTAGAATAGAAAACACCATAATGCACTATCCCTTGTAAATATCTTACAATTACCTTTGCTTCTTTCCAATGACTTGCATGAGGATTTTACATAAACCTCGAAACCATGTTGACTACAAAATAGAGATATGGCATGTTGTGTGTCAAACATTTTAAAATACCCACAAGTTAACAATACAAAGTGGCATCAACAAGGGGACTATCACAATCAACAATTAACTTTACATCGGACCGAAATGGCATAGGAGAAGAATTGCAATCACTCATATGAAATCAAGCAAGTAAATATGTCATATACTTGAGATGAGAAATAAATATACCATCATCCATATGCCAAATCTATAGACTTAAAAAATACCGCAATAATCATAAGCCTAATCATTTCAAATTACTTTTTAAGATTATTCTTCATTTCCTATATAAATGTAAGTTGGATACCAATAATGATAAGATCATCCCCATAAAATACCACAATGAGGACATCATCATCAAATTTATCAACACACATGTTTGGTTTGGATATACACCGCTTAAAACCATTATTCAAGAAAAAAATATCAATTTTATCATATTAAGCTCTAGGTGCATGTTTAATTCCATATAAAGACTTGTTCAATTTGCATACCAAATGTGAAGTTTCAACAGTAATAAAACTAGTTGGTTGCTGTATATAAGTGTCTTCACTAAGATCACCTTTCAATTACACACTTGAAATCCATTTTGTGTATTTCCCATTGATAAGATGCAATAAGAGAAATAATAATTCTTATTGTTTCCATTTTAGCAACTGCAGATTTTTTTTTTAGTATAGTCAATACCTTCTTGTTGAGATAATCATTTTTCTACTAATTGTGATTTACGTTTTTAATTGTCATTATGTAGTAAAAATTGTTTATTGTATCCACTTACCCCCAACTAAATTATTTCCAAGAGGAAGAGGAAGAAGAACATGAGACCATGTCCTGGTTTTCATTAATGAGTTATACTCAGCAGACATTGCATTCTCCCATTCAAGTTTATCTTCGGATTGAGCATAGGTAGAGGCATAATTTGTGGCTAATACTTTATCCATAACAACAAAATCAAATATATTTTTACGAGTATCAGAAGCATTATCAAGATCGAAACCTGTGGATTCAAGAGTTTTTTGGGCTCAAACAAGAAGAAGAGTAGAGGTAGGAACCACACTAGTATGTTCAAGACATTTAGGTGGTGCACTTGAAGAAGAAGGTGAAATAGGATCAGGGGTAGGCACAAAATTAGAGGAAGGGTTAATATATATTGGAGCAACACAAGATGAAGGGAAATTCGTGGGAAATTCAAGGTAACATGAGGTTCAACAAACTCAGGAGAAGGAGAAACTTCATTGAGTTGAACATCTCGCCCAATGATAACACTTTGAGTAAATGGATGAAACAACCTATATGCTTTGGGATATTCACAATAACTAATCAAAATACATTTGTGATACAATTTGGGTTCTAAATTTTTCTATTTTTCATTTGAAATATGTGCCCAACGTTCATTGCCAAATATTTTAATGTTAATAATGTTGTTTTTTTTCCTTTCCATTTTTCTTTGGGAGTAACCTACAAAACTACTTTACTAAGGGACTATGTTCAAGATATATTTATCACAACAAATAGATTCAAACCAAAAACATTTATGTAATTAATCCTTTTAAAGAATAAAGAATGCATATAACCATTTCAACCAAAGTTCTAATCTTTATTTCAGCTACCTTGTTTTGCTGAGGTGTATAAGGAACAATCTTTTGATGTTGAATTCCATGCTTAGAGAAGTATGCAGTATATTTATTTTTAGTGAAATCCCCCACCATTATAAGTTCTCAAACTCTTAATACTTTTACTGTATTCTTTTTCAACCATGGATTTAAAATCTTGAAATATACCAAAGGTTTCACTTTTATGTTTCAAAAAATAAAACCTAGTATTTATGACTAACGTCATCAAGAAAAATAAGAAAATAGATTGCATGAGACAAAGGAGGAGTTTCAAGAGGACCACAAATATCACTATGAATTGCTGCAAGGGTTCTTTAGCATGCCAAGATTTATCTTTATCAAACATTTCCTTATGATATTTACCAAGAACACAACCTTCACAAACACTTTTAGTAGAATAAATTGAAGGTAAGCCAAGTACCATTTTAGGCATCATTTGCATTTTACCATAATTAAAGTGACCTAATATTTCATGCCATATTGTACTTTGTTATCAATGTGAGAAACATAGGAATACAAAGGTTGATTTTTGCTTGAATTAAAACCAGTAAACTTATATAGTCCAACATTATGATCAATAGGACCAGAACAAACATTTTGAAGTTATGTTCAATATCTTTTAACACGTATTTATCAGGCCAAGCTTCAAATTTATAGCCTTTTTGACATGCATGATAAATAGAAAGAAAATTGATGGGAATTCCTTGAACATGAAACATATCTTCCAAAGTACCATTAGGAACATTAATATTACCATATCCTAAAAATGAAAGATGATTACCATCACTTATAGATACTTTCTATATTGTGTTATTTTTGGTGTCATAAGTGTTAAATAAAGAAGTTGTACCAAGCATATGGTTAGATGCACCAAAATCAATTATCCATTCCACATTAGAATAATATTGACTAGGTTGAATACAATAGACACACATGGATACATGTTTTTCTTTGAAAGACTTCTTCTTGGCTTTAGAAAGTTCACGTCTTCATTTAAAGAAAATAATTTAGGGTGGTTGTTTTTACCACAATACGTATAAGGATTATACACTTTCTTTTTATTAGACACAATGCTAAAAGAATCATCATTAGATGAGTGATTTTAATCCTTAATTATGTGGTTTAGAATGCTTATTAAAACTTATATTATGATTCTTTTTACTATATGCCATTAGAGCTTTACTATTAGACAATTGACCATTGAAAGCAATTAATCTATCTTGCTCATTAGTAAACCTTTACAAAAAAGTTCAAACGTTGGTTTCATAATTCCTTAGACATTTTAATGGATCTATTCCTAGTTTTGATGAACATATCAAAACATAAAGGTAACTTTTTTTTACGAGAACAATAACAACATGATCATTTTTCTTGTGTTATTTACCACAATTATTTAACTTGTCATTACAGGTTTTAATTTCAACAAAATATATTCTATTCTATTAAAATATTAATGGTCTAACTCATGGATTTTCATTTCAATATAGTAAGTGAAAGCATCAACACTTTTATAAAATAAAAAATCTAGGGTTTTCCATACTTCAATGGTGTTATCCTCAACCTCAATATGTACCTATGACTATCAAAAACTATTTGTCCAATGAATCATATTTCTTTATCACATCGATAGATTACCATATAGGTAATTATTTTTCATCGATTGGTTTTATTTGATAACCTTTAAATAATATCCATATATTCGTATTCCATAGAACATCAGTCATCTTTCTATTCTAAGTGGGATAGTACTTAGATCTGATGAATTAAGGAATAAAAACTACTTATGAATTCATAGTGTGACAAAATAATGAAACCCTAATGCAAAATGTTTTCGTTTCGCAAAAAGTTAATATCTAGAAGAAAAAGTAACAAAACCCACAATTTTCTCACCAAATACAAAGCCTAACAGTAGCTAAATGATGGATCTGCAAACCTACAATAGAAATAGAGGAAAAAATTGTCAAAAAATGGTTTTTATCGTTGCTACCCAAGTCTATTCATAGATGAAGACAATTCATGGAAGTTTTTATCATTGTGCATGAGAATTATGATTGTGAATAGTTATGCGCTGAGCTTGAGGGAATACATAAGAAGAAAGATGAGTTAGATGAAGATTTCATGTTTAGAATGCCTCAAATTTATTACAAATTTCAAGAATATGATAATCCCTCAAGACAAGAATTATTTCAGTAGTATGTACACTTCCTCTCTTTGCCTGAACCAGATGAAATGTTGATTAATTGTGAGAAAGAATACAGTTGTCATATTTATTATCCACCGAGACCCTTGTGTTGAATTAAGATGTAAATTCGAAAGATATTCTTATTGTATGTTTCTTATTGTATCATATTATATTTTCTATGTAAAAACATAAAAGAACAATGGTATATTGTACTTGTAAAAGTTGTATTGTCGGATCAAGAAGATTCAAGAAGAAATTTTAAGTAAATATTGTTATGTTGTCCCCCAAAGAGGCCTTCCCCAGTGATCTAGTGAGGTAAGCCCCATTAGGAAAAGTCACCCAAAAAACATGTATAAATAGGAGAGTCGCCATATTCATTTTGATACATACACTCACAACAAGCAAGTTCGCTCAAGAAAGAAAGAAGAAGATTGTTTTGGGTTGTAGGAGACTTGGAGGGAATCTATATCTTGATATAGGATTTTCTCTATGCTTCTTGTTGATACTATGACATTGTACCCGATTGATGAATCTATACTAGATGTTCTGTTGGGTTTTTCTGGTGAGAGGGTTCTCCCAAGATAAATATTTGTGTCTTTGTCTCTATTGTTGCATGTCTTTCTTTCAATGATCCTTGTGAATTAAATTATTGTAATGTGATATGCTAAATGATGAAATGTATAACATAATTTCTTGTAAGTCAAAATTTTAACATGGTATTAGCTTCATGCTGAAAGAATTCATTACAACAGCTGCAATTGTTGGTGATTAGGGCTTCATGCTTGAAACTCTAGAAGGAAGAATCTAGTCATCTAGCGATTTTCGCTACAACTTGCTTTTGGTAAAGGTTCGGTATCTGAAACTTTGATAGGTCTAATATGAGATATTGATGTATCTTGTATGTTATTTTCAGCCTCAAATTCATTTTACTTTCTAAATTATGATCATGCAAAGAAGGGTTCTATCCTCTTCCAAAATTCAGTTTTAAACAAGTGACCTATGGAGAAATGGCAAATATCGGGCTAGGAAGTTCCAAATTAAATTTTGTAAAATTTTCTAAAAAGGGAATGGACTTTAGTTTCTCTGGTGTGAATTTGTGAACCCGAAGTGGAAGTAGTGACATGTGGAAGTCCATACAAGTTCACGATACTGAACTAGTACATAAACATGTGACCTTCGTAAACTTAGCATAAATTCATCTTTGTAAATCCAATCATGCTCTAAATTGTGGGGTTGGAAAGAGGACAAATGAGGCTGCTTTATGCTGAAGTTTCATTAATTTGGGAGCATAAATTTCATATTTAATGCATAAGTATGACCAAACAACTAAACAACCTCAACAGACGAAATTGGAGATTAGGAGGAGGAAGTCTTATTTTAAAGTTTCTAGTCATATAGGCCTATAAGGACATTGATGCAGCATTAGATAATTCTGATGAAACATTGGGAATTCTGAAAACGAAGTTGGAATCCTCTCATCATATATATTAATCTCCCATCACAATGCTCTAGAAAGAAGGGGATTCCAAATTAGGGTTTTTCCCCTACAAAGTAACCTACAAGCAGTCATTCATTCAAGGTATGTATATACTAGATCTAAATTGCTTCCTTTTGATTTAAATCCTTCAGTAATGCAGATTACCAGAAAGATACAAAGGTTCTAAAACCTTTGAAGAAGACAAAAGGAAAAGATAACCTATACAAGAACAACAAGTATGACTTGAAAGGATACAAGTATGTCTTCTTGTGTTTTGAAGTCTGCTTAATTTATCATATAATTGGGATCTAGGAAATTTTATCTTCATATTATTATGTTATAATAATCATTCTTGACATTAAGGTTTGTATGATTACTATATTCTTCATTTTCATGTAAAAGGTTTATATGATCATTATGTTCTTTAGCTTGGTTGTCTTATGGCTAACATTGACAATATGTGTTTGACAAGTTAAGGACTTTATGGAACAATATATGAATGTATGAAAAAATGATCTATTAAACCCTTGTGTCAAGTATGTTGGACATAAATGAGTGTGTGTACTTACTATAATGATAAACTCTTATGATGAGTTACATAAGTAACAATACTAAATTACATTTGTATAGGAGATTATCATCATATTTATGATGGTTATGATCTTGATGCTACTAATAAATTTGTGATGATGCATGTGACGCCATATGAGTATGGTATGATGTTTATGATAATATGAAATATGCATACAAAATCATGCTCAGATACAAATATAGCATGATTATGTACAATGGAAAGAGATATTTTCTAAACTATGAAGGTAGATCCAAGAGGATCTAGTGCATCTAGAAGACATGAGAACCAAGGTTGAAGTTTCAACAAGCTCCAGAAGTTCAGAACTTAGTGAAGAAAAAGATCAAGATTTAGAACTTGTAAAGAAGCATATATCAAGAGGGAGTCAACCAAAAAAGAAAAGGATGTGAAAGAAATGGTCCATGATCAAAGAGCAGAAATATCCAATACGGAAGTTATGCTTAGATTGAGTGTCCTCGCCAAATAATGAAGGACAAGACAATTGGATGTAGTTCTATAAAGTTGACCATATTTGACAATATGGCCAACCTGTCATAAGAGGAGTGGAACAAGTATCGACCACATGAAATATAAGTATTTAAACTATCATTTGATTTATTCCTTAAATCTATAAGTGTTTAAATGCTATTGTTCATGGCAGTTGTATGCATATTTGTATTCCTAGAATCAGGAAGTGTATTATGCACTTTAGAGTGAATGCACTGATATGGATAGGATAAATGAACAATATACTCTTAATGTACATGTGATGGGTAAGTAGCCTATAATGATGTAGAACTTTCCATGAGCCATTGTTGCTTGTCTAGAGTGAAACCTCTTTAATGTCATGTTGGGAGAAGTGCACGCTCTTGCTAGTATGTTCTGGTAGAGATGGAAGGAATCTAGATAGTTACAATGTGTATACAAGATATGGATGAGTGTTTTGTTGAACAATTGGCTAATATAGTTACATAATTGTGTGATTTATGTCATTGAAATGTCAATATGTTTTGATAACTGTGAAATGTTGCTAATCATGAGACTGGATTTGACTTGTAGGAAAGATTGTGTGCTATGACCTACAAAAGAAGGATGATGAGACTTGTTTCGAAGAACAACTGACGACTGTTCAAAAGTGACCTTCAATTATATTTATGAAATTAAGCATACTATATAAGTACAATTCAAGGTTTGTGTCTCGTAGTTTCTCCCAGAAAGAAGGAATAGATTATGAGGAGACACTTTCTCCTGTGGCGAGATACACTTACTATAACCACACTGATGAAATGGAAGAGTGAAGAAGGATTTGTACGGGATCAGAAGGCACCCAAGGAATAATATGCCAAGACATACAGTTACATGATGAGATTGAATATCACCTAGAGTGATGTAGATTTCAACCTTTACTGCAAGGTTGAAGATGGTTTCTTACATAGGAAGAGAAGCTCATAGATGGGTGCAAGAGGGAACCTGCAATAGATTTTGAGATGGAGGATATTGGTATTTAGTGACCTTGAGAACAAGAATTTCATCTTAGGAGACCCATTTCTTGGGAGATGACATAGATGGATACATAGAAAATAAACAACAAAGAAGGATACCAGTCACTCTAGTACAGGATTTCCAGATGTAGAGGGAGCATGAAAGCTCCACTTCAGAGGGAGTTACTATACCATATATTGCAGAAGATATTGAGAGACATTATCACCTAGCCTCTATTTAGGCAAGGTTCGTTTTCCTCGATATTTTAGGGATATACTCAAAGTGATACCGGATGTCTCCCCTCACTAAGAGGGAGTAGATCTCAGAGTTTGAGAATATTGGCATGATTCCTGGGATCATATGTGTGGAAAAGACCAAATGAGATTTTACTCAGTCAAGGAAAATACACAGTTAAAATCCTGAAGAGATTCGGGATGATAAATGGTAAATCCATGCCTACACCAATGATAACAAACATGAATTTATTGAGTGATACTTCATCAAAGACAATTGATTCCACCATATATAGATAGATGATTGGTTTGTTGACGTATTTAACAAACATGAGACTAGATATATGATTTTTTGTGAACATATTGAGTTAGCATATGGTTGATTTGATACATGTTCATTTTATTGGTGCAAAGCATGTGATGAGGTGCCTAAAAGGTACAATTAATTATGGAATAATATATGTTTCATATTGTGAAATCATACTGCATGGCTATGCTCATTTAGATTGAGTTGGTAGTGTTGTCAATAGGAAGAAAACTTTAGGATGTTGATTCAGTCTAGGGTCAGCTATGATTTCATGGCTTAGCAAGAAGCATACTAGTGTGGATCTCAGTACAGTGGAGGAAGAGTATATAACAACATGTATAGCCAATGACAAAGCTATGTGGATTCAAAAGTTTCTTGCAAGTTTATTTGATTTCGAATTAGAGGTGACTTGTATCTATTGTGAAAATCATAGTTACAAAAATTTCTTAGAGAACCTAGTGTTTCATGACAAGTCCAAGCATGTCAAGGTCAGATACCATTATATTCATGATATGGTATAGAAGGGAGAGGTGAATCTCTAGTATGTCACGACAGACGAATAGAGAGTCAATGTATTTACCAAGCCTCTGTCAAGGGTGAAGTTTGAATACCTCGGGGACAATATTGGAGTGGTATAGAGGGACTTCCCTCGTGAGAGGGAGTGATTTTTTACATATGCAATTTAGAGGCAGTAGTACACTAAGTGTGGTAGCAGCAGGTGGTCATTTACGAGCATGTATTACTAGAATCTATGAGGACTAGAGAGAGTGACCAACTCATGATGACTAGAGAGCGTGACCATACTTTGTATGTGTATCTAGTTAGATCTAGTATTCATGTGTGAACTAGAGAGCATGACCAGATCATGAGGATTGGAGAGCATGACCATACTAATGAGGGTTGGAGATCGTAACCATACTTAAAACTAGAGAGCATGACCATACTAACAGGGGTTGGAGAACATGACCATACTTGCGATGACTAGAGAGCGTGACCATACTCAGTATGTATATCCTGTCAAGTATGTGTATCCAATCGAGATTTGAATCCACTTGAATTCCTATAAATTCTCGCATGACGTAATGTGCGCTCCTGGACTACTCCCACTGGAGAGATGCTATGATGCTCTCCTAGATGCATGATGTGACTGAAAGGGATTTCTCATAAAAAAACTTCTAATGATGGATAGATTCATGAAAAGGTCAATAAGTGGTCAAGTACAAGGTAACATAAGCAACGTCGAAGATTGTGTCAGAATAACACCTTCCTTGTTGAAAGGGAATGTTAAATTAAGATGCAGTTTCAGAAGATATTATTATTGTATCATATTATATTTTCCATGTATTTTCTATGTAAAACCCTAAAAGAGAAATGTTGTATTGTACTTCTAAAAGTTGTATTATCAAATCAAGAAGATTCGAGAAGATATGTTAAATAAACATTATTATGTTGTCCTCTAGAGAGGTTGGCCCCATTAGGAAAAGTCACCCAGAAAACATGTATAAATAGGGGGGTCACCCTCCTCATTTGGATATATACACTCACAAAAAGGAACTTCCCTCAAGCAAGGAAGAAGAAGATTGTTTTGGGTTGTAGAAGACTTGGAGGACATTTATCTCTTTATATAGGGGTTTCCCTATGCTTCTTGTTGATACTATGACATTATACTTGGTTGATGAATCTATACTAGAAGTTCTACTAGTTTTTCCCATGAGAGGGTTTTCCCAAGATAAATCTTTGTGTCTTTGTATCTACTATTGAATGTATATCATTTAGTGATCCTTATGAATGCAGTTATTGTAATTTGATATGCTAAATTAATAAAAGTATAACATAATTGCGTGTAAGTCAAAATTCCAACACCTTAGACCAAGAAGTATCTTTCTTTAATGGATATATTAACGTGGAGGACATTGATTTGCAAAACTTACATGTAAAATAGTCTAGTTTGGGGAACGATAATAGGTCTAATTTACAAAAGAATGTATATCCTATTGTAGATTTACATGAATGAATTTTTATCATAACATTGAATGAACTAAATGAAAGACTGTGCGAGGAAATTTTAGGATCTGTGGATAAATTAGATTTTATGGATACACCAGACCATGATTTGGAAGTAAACTATCCTTATAACCTCTTTAACAAGTAAAATAAAATTATCAAAACATACCTTCAATTGGTGTCTTAGAGTTTATTCATTTTCAAACAATGCCATCTAAAACAGTAAAAGAAGATGAATAAACATCTGCCAAGAATATGAATGATCTAACTATTGAAAAAGTGAAGATTGATGATGATTCTTTTTATGTCAAAACGATGTTGAACAAAATCCTGCCATCTTGACTGATAATTTATTGTTGAATCTTAATTTGATTAATGTTTCCCTTGAGCAAGTATATTTTGAAGAAATTTTAATAGATATTGGGGAAACCTTCAGTGATTTATATTCTGGAAATTTTTATTCCTCGTATTCAGATTTATTTGCATATTTTGACTCTAGAGGAGAAATTTAAAACATTCTTGTCATAAATTGTGTTGGTTCTTATTCCTATGTATAGTAAAAATCAAAGAGAATGAAGAAGACGAAAACATTTATGTTGTTCAACTTCAAGATTGTAAAGGGGAAAATAATATTTTCATGAATATTTTTAGTGAAACTCAAACTAACAGTGATCTAATTTATGTGTTGGTTGTGGAGCCTGATCTTCTAGATTCGTAGATGTTATTATTCATCCATGTTTGTACCCCATTTTTACCGTACACTCGTCCCAGTAGGGGGGTGCGAGAGATAGAGGGCCCTTGACAGGGGTTCAGGGGAAAAGTCCTCGAAAGAATTTTTTTGGGATGTGTGTTGTCCAATAGTTTGTAGGCCCATGGTATTGGGTGACCCGTGTTATTTTACCATGGTAATTCCCCTATACAAGGAAAGCATTGTAATACAACGATGTATTTGTATTGTAGCATTGTAAAAACAATCCATGTAATTGTGTGAGAGAGACTATAAGAGAGTGAAGAGGAAGTGCAACAGAGTTGTTGCGGGTTGTATCCCTTCATTTTGTTGAATTGTATAATAATAAAGGACTGGAAATTTTTGTGTGGATGTATCCCATCTTGGATGAACCACGTTATATCTGTGTCTCTCTTGTAATGTGTTTTCATATTTGCATCTTGTTTATTATTTATTGTTATTGCTCCGCGGTCCTGTTTTTCTAACAGTTGGTATCAGAGACAAAGGTCTATTTGGCTGGTAAACTTGTAGGAAAGAAGGGTTCTTGGTTTGAGTGGGAGCAATGATAGAAGAAGGAAAGTTTAGGGTCAAGAAATTTAATGGCCAAAACTACCAGTTATGGAAGATGAAAATGGAGGATTATCTATACCAAAATGATCTATACCTATCATTGGGCGAAAAAAAATAGTCAGTGACTATGAAGGACAAAGAATGGAAGATTCTTGACAAAAAGGCACTAGGAATAATACGACTATGCTTGGATTCATCGGTGGCTTTCAATATCTCAAAAGAAAAGACAACAGAGGGTGTGATAAGTGCATTGGGTAAGCTCTATGAAAATCCCTTGACTTCCAAAAAGGTATTTTTAATGAAGTGTTTATCTAATATGAAGATGTCAAAAGGTGGATCTGTTGATGACCATTTAATGAATTTAATACAATTTATATTCAGCTAAGTTCTATAAAAGTGAACTTTGATGATGAGGTTAGGTCTATTCTAATCCTGTGATCATTGTCAGAAATATGGAATGGCTTGGTCATGGTTGTAAGTAACTCTATCTCTATTTCAAACATTCTTATGTTGTTGGTGTTATTCTTAGTGAGGAAATGAGAACAAAAAGCACAGGTTAGACATCAGGTAATGCATTGACCATGGAGAGAAGGGGAAGGCAAAGGGAGAGAGGAAGGAGCCCAAGTAATCGCAACAAATCTAGAAAGGGTAGATGCAAGTCCAGAATGGGAAATATAGAGTGTTAGAACTGTGGTAAGAGAGGAAATATGAAGAAAGACTGTAGAGCTCCAAAGAAGAAAGGAGGCAGAAACATGAGACTACTCAAGAAGAGAATGTAGCAGGTGATGTGTTAAAATATGCTTTGATTATTGCATTAGATAATACTAGTGCTTACTAGGTAGTAGATTCAGGGGATTCATGTCATGCTACACCCCATAGGAAATTATTTCATGATTGTGTTCTAGCTGATTTTGGACATGTTTTATTGGGGGATGGTAAACCATGTAAAATTGTTGCAATGGGTAAGGTACAAATTAAGTTAAATAATGGAAATGAATGGATTCTAAAAGATGTAAGGCATATTATTGCTATGAAAAGAAATATGATCTCAATAGGGTAGTTGGGAGATGGTGGTTGTTTCTCTACGTTTGGAAAAACTTGGTGGAAGATCACTAAAGGAGCATTGGTAATAGCAAAAGGAGATATGATAGGTACATTGTAATTATGTCCTTGTAGCACTGATTATTCTATATATGTAGCTTCCATAGAAACAGGTGCAACATTGTGGCATCATAGGCTTGGCCACATGAGTGAGAAGGGTATGCAGATTCTCCACTTAAGGAAATTGCTTCCAAATCTGAAGCAGGTAAGTTTGGAATTATGTGAGAACTATGTTTATGGAAAATAGAAGAGAGTTAGATTTCTTAGGGTTGGGAAACAAAAGAAGAGCGAAAAGTTCGATCTTGTGCATATATATGTATGGGGACTGGATCATGTACAATCTCTCAATGGCTCTCATTATTATGTTACTTTTATTGATGATGCAACTAGAAAAACTTGGGTTTATTGCATTAAACATAAATCTGATGTGTTTTCTACTTTTAAGAAGTGGAAATATTTGGTGAGAATGAGACAAGGAAAAGGTTGAAATTTCTTAGATATGATAATGGAGGTGAATACTGCAGCAAGGAGTTTGATAGTTACTATTCATACCATGGGATCCGTAGAGAGAAGACAATCACAGGAACACCACAAGAAAATGGTGTGTCAAAATGAATGAATAGAATGATCATGGAGCATGCAAGGTGTATGAGATTGCATGCAGGGTTTCCCTTACAGTTTTGGGCTAATGTTGTAGATATTGATGTTCATTTAATAAACATAGGGCCTTCAAGCACTTTGGATGGTGGAATTATAGACGATGCATGGATAGGTAAAAAGGTAAACTACTCATTTCTAAGAACTTTTGGTTGTGAATAATTTGTCCATATTGATAAAGAAAATAGAACAAAGCTTGAGGATAAATCCAAGAAATGTACCTATTTATTTAATATGGGGTTTATGATTTTGGTTATAGCTTATGTGATTATGAAATAAAAAAAATCATTAGGAGTAGAGATGTAGTATTTAATGAAAAGGTTATGTATAAAGAGAAGTTGTAGGGGAAGAAAGAGGAAAAGGAAAACACATAGTACACAATGCTTGATGAAATCAAAGAAAATGAAGTTCCAAAGGAACAAGAAAAACAAGAGAAGCAACAGGTATCTTAAACTTCTGCAAATGTAAGAAGATCTACCAGGTTAAGTAGACCCCTTTAATGATTCTCTCCTTCACTGTATTATTTATTGATGACTGATACTAGTGAACCAGAATGTTATGAAGAGGCAATGCAAGAAGAAACTAGAAAGAAGTGGGAGCAAGGAATGAATGAGGAGATAAACTCATTGGTAAGAAACCAAACTTGGGATTTGGTTGAGTTTCTTGTAGGAAAAATAGCATTGCATAATAAATTGGTTTACAGGTTGAAGGAAGAAGGTGGAGGCAAGAAGTAGTACAAGGATAGACTTGTTGTAAAGGAGTTTGCAAAAAAGAAAGGTATAGACTTTGATGAAATATTTTCTCCTGTTGTTAAAATGACTTCAATTAGGTAAATTTTAAGTCTAGTGGCAGTAGAAGATTTGTATCTTAAACAGTTAGATGTAAAAAAGGTCTTTCTCCATGGGGATTTGGAGTAAGAGATTTATATGTAGAAACCACAAGGATATGAGGTCAAAGGGAAGGATAATTTGGTTTGCAGTTTGAAAAAGAGCTTGTATGGCTTGAATAAATCCTCAAGGAAGTGGTATTTAAAATTTGATAAGTTTATGAAATAACAAGGTTATAGTAGATGCCCTTCTGACCACTGTGTTTATTTCAAGAGGCTAGATAATGGAAGATAGATTATGTGGATGGAATGCTTGTTACAGGGTCTAACATGCAAGATATAAATGTGCTCAAAAGGAAACTAGCTAAATCATTTGCGATGAAGTATTTGGGTGCTGCAAAGCAAATACTTGGTATGAGAATAACAAGAGAAATAAAAAATCACAAATTGACATTGTCTCAAGGTGAGTACATAGAAAAGGTGTTGGAGAGGTTTAGAATGCAGAATACAAAACCTGTTAGTACACCTTTGGCCAACCATTTCAAACTAAGTAGATGTGTCCCAAGACACACGAAGAGATGGAATACATGTCCAATGTTCCCTATTCATCAACATTTGGAAGCTTGATGTATGCCATGGTGTGCACAAGACCAAATATTGCACATGCAGTGCGAGTTGTGAGCAGGTATATGAACAATCCACGTAAAGAGCATTGGAAAGCAGTGCAGTGGATTCTCAGGTATTTGAGAGGTACAAATTCTCATGCATTATGTTTTTTAGGTTTAGACACTATTCTATAGGTATATGTTGATGCAGATATGGTAGCTGATAAAGACAACAAGAGGATCACCAAGGGGTATGTCTTTACTGTGGATGGAACTACAGTAAGTTGGATTTCTAAACTGCAAAAGGTTGGTTCACTTTCAACAATGGAAGCAAAGTATGTTGTTGCTACAGAGGCTAGTAAAGAGGTGATTTGGTTGCAAAGGTTCATGGAGGAATTAGGTAAGAAGCAGGAGAATAACAGGTTATACAATGACATCCAAAGTTCCATTAATCTTGCAAATAACTCATCCTTTCATTTGAATACTAAAAATATATATCTCAAGTACCATTTCATAAGATATGTTCTAGAAGATGAATTGTTAAAATTAGAAAAGATACATACTAGCCAGAATCCTGTAGACACGTTGACAAAGGTAATAACCAGAGAGAAATTGAGTTCCTGCTTGGTTTCAGTTGGTTTCAAGCATGAAGGTGAAGAAGAGAAATTTTCCAATTCCAAGGTTCAGAGCATAGTCCACCAACTGCAGAAGTGGTGGAGTTGTTGTGATCATTCTCCAAGAGGGAGATTGTTGGTTGCGGAGCCTGATCTTTCATATTCATAGATGTTATTGTTCATCCAAGTTTGTACCCCAGTTTCACTTTACACTCATCCTAGAGAAGGGGTACAAGGGGACATTGTCCCCCCATGGGGGGCCGAGGGGGATGGGTCATCCCCCTCGGTTAGGGGGTCCAGGGCTAGTGGGCCCCTGGTGGCTGAAAGAATTTTTTTGGGATGTTTGTTGGCCAAACGTTTAATGCCCATGGTATTGGGTGACCTGTGGTATTTTCCCATGGTAATTCCCCTATAAAAGGAAAGCATTGTAATAGGGTTATGTATTTGTATTGTGTCATTGTAAAAATAATCTCAGTAATTGTGTGAGAGAGATTGCAAGAGAGTGAAGAGGAAGTGCAACGAAGTTTCTGCAGGTTGTATCCCTTCATTTTGCTGAATGGTATAATAATAAAGGATTGGCAACTTTTGTTTGGATGTAGCCCATATTGGGTGAACCACGTTATATCTGTGTCTCTCTTGTAATTTGTTTTAATATTTTAATATTGTTTATTGTTTATTGTTATTGCTCTGTGATCCTAATTTTCTAACATTATGGTATGGAACAGAAAAGGTTATTTATGATGGATCATTGTGTCCTGATGATTATGGCATGATTGATATTAAGAAATTTCAGGTCAAATATCACGCTAACAACTATGATGAGGTTCTTCATCGTCGAATGATCGCTAGGTCATGTCATTATATCATTAGTTCACACTCTAAATCAAACAACGATATATTTTCCATGATGACTAATTCTGTATTTTCATCTTATCATCCAAATAAGGTACAATATCCTTCCTCGGAATTTTGAAGAGAATCACATACCTTCTTTACTGATTTTCATGACATTATTGAGACATGGATGGAGCTATCGTTTTATCAAAAGTTTCCATGATGCAGCATGGACCATGCATTGGGAAACACACCAGTCCTATAGACATATGCATGAATGTCATGATTTTGTAGGACATGAAATCCTTCGATGGTTACACTGGCTCTATGATTTCACTTAGCTTTGTTGAACTAGTGTAGGTTAGGTTAGGCATATATAGGTTTTCTTTTTCTTCTTTCTTTCAGAATAAGAGCTTGGATATTTTAGTTTAGATTTTGAATAAATACACTACATAGTCATTTAGGTTTTATTTTTGATAGATTATCTCCCCCTCATATTGTCATTCTGATCCTTTTGGAAATCTAGAAAGTAGGGATGATACCATTATTTGATTCTTTTTAAACTTGGGTCTGGATTGATCATGATATTTTACAAATAAGACATGTGAAGGAGCCTATCAAAATGACCTAGAAAATCAATGTTATCAACTTGATAATTCAGTAGTATTATATCTGAGTCTTAGTATAAAAAATGAACATGAATAAAAATGCCTGGAATGATTTATGCTATACAATTGTATTCCCAAGAAATCATAATATAGTACACCTTGTAACATTGACATCTCACCTCCAAGATCATTCAAAGAATTAGGGAACCTCTCCTTATGTTTCACGCTCTCATCACCTTAGTTAATATGCTTACATATTTATGTGAAGAATAACTTGCATCCATTATGTTTTAAGAATTCATCATATTGTCCTAGAATAAATTATGAATGACGTGCCCCAAACCTATTTCATACCATTTAAAATGAATCTTTTTGAAGATGAAATGAATAATTGAGTTTGGAATATTTCATCTACTAACAAGGTAATTTTTTTTCTAGTTGAAATTTAATATCCAGGAATAGTGATTGAAAGATGTCTATTGGATGGAGATTGATCTACTAATTAGCATGGTAAACACACAGGGAAATATTTGATGATATGTGTTTAGCAACCCATTCCTATTAATTTCTTCATGGTTTCACACTTTTGAGATAATCTTGAAATGGTATGAGTTTTGACTTCTTTGCAAACTTAATAAATCATATCTAGTAATTAAATGAATGTAAATCTAGATGAAAGTATTTCTCAAAACATCCTTGATATCTTGCATACATCCCTTGGAAGATTCTTTGGAAATTACAATGTTGTAGCTTTTCTTAGTTTTCTATAGGAGTATCTTGCCATGGCATTTAACTTTAATCCCATTAGGTGAGCTTGATTTTCATCCTCTTGAGAAAACTTTAATATCGGTATTATCAGAATATCAAATTCGGAGGTAAGTGAAGCATGCTTTAAAAAATGGAGAACCAACTATATGGGATGTGACCCTACAAAGAATAAAATATTACGAGTAGCAAGTTCATTGCAGAGAATGTTGAAATTGTGAATCAACTTGAGTAATAGATTGTCAAAGGGAGTAATTCTTGTAAACTGACTTGATGTGTTTCTTGACCTTTTGCCCCTGACATAGCATTTTTGTGATGTTTCATATTGTTTGGAGTTGGGTTTAATAATATGTTATTGATCTTGCTTTTAGTCGTCTTGATTGTGACTCGTGTTTTGAAAGGAATTTGAAAATATTTATTTTATGTACTAACTGAACTTAAGACTAAGTTGTTTGTCTAATTTTAGTTTTCTCATTCATAGACAGTAAATCTAATGGACTTTATTTCTTATCGTCTCCCGTTCGATGCATTCATTCATTTTTTATGGATTGGTTTGATTGTACATATTACTTTACCTTCCCTTAAGTTGTGACCCTACTTTGATTTTCAAACTTACAAGTTGAACTTTTGGCATCAGTCACCATGTGGTCTCTTTCAAACCCCATAGGTTAATATGTTTGGGATTTCAAAAGTTAGGTTCTACATAGTGGTACCATATGAAAAGCACAAATAACATTTGATTAATACCAAAGAATTATATATAAGCATCCTCACAAGTTATTTGAAAGTTTATAGTGGTATCCTTGTCATGGTGGAATGCTGATAAATTTCAAAGACCTTACATGAGAACAATAGTTAGAGTTACTCTAGGTGTCTTTTGGATAATGTTTGGCGAGCTTCGTCCACTTCAGACACTTAATTGACCAAATCCTATGATGTTTTCAAGTGGTCAACCCACAATTAGAATCAAGGGTATGACAATACACAACAAATCAAAATGAATCTACATACCATCCCATGATTCTAAGGGACTTACTAAATCTTCTCCCCATATACTCACTACAAATGTAGAAAGTTTCTAAGAGATCAAAAGAAAATATATGGTGACATGGGACAAGATCATTCAGATATAAAAGGGGCTTAAGAGGCAACTTTGTCGAGGCTATGGACGCTTTCAGAAAGCAGAGTCATGCCTATGGTAGAAGAGATGAGAACCAAACTCTAAGAACTTATCTGACATATGATTTATACCCTGTGGTGTTACACATAGTGAAAAGAGCATATGGTCCTAATCTCGGTAAATGAAATCCATACTTTGGATCCTAAAGAATAATTGTAACATTATCTTACATCCAATATTATTGATTCATATCCTTTTAAATAATTGAATATCTATTGAAGTGTTACCCATGAATACATGAACTATTATGCTCATTCAAAGAGCTTATCTTTAATGCTTGTATGAATGGGATAACTGGTTCTTCTAGTGGTTCATTAATTGTTGTGGCCACAACACCCCCCTACTTTTCTTAACCTTGGAATAGAAAAGAAAGGGCCTCCCATACTATTATTTTGGTTTTCTGAGTGTTGCCTAGATTGGTTTGTAAATGATGAATAATCTAAACGAATTCTAATTGCTTGAATGCTTATTGATACCTTCAAGGCGATCTTCATCAATTCTACTATTGTCCTTGAATGCGTTATTTGGACTATATGACTTAGTTGCTTTCTCTTTCACTAATGACTTGCTTTCCATGACCGACGTTAGTACCTTGGTAGTTGTTTGAGTGTTATAAGTGCAAGTTTTGAGGTCCTTTATGCTAATCCAGAGTCTCTGATGCAGTTTCCAATCATCGTCTTTCAATTATGATTTCTACCTTACCTTGCAAAGTTTGAGAACTTCATGGAAATAGTCAATCCAGGATAATCCACTACTCTCTAGTCTATGTTGTGATCTCGCGATTAGCATATTCTATCACTCACGTCTTTGGAAATGTTGTTATATTGATTCTTGAATCCTTGTATGATCAAATCAATCCACACCACAACTTCATTTAGGGTGTGACTAAAAAGTAACATGCACCATAAACATTCCCCTTGTATTTTGTGACATAAGTGGTTTTACCTCATATTAAGGCCCTCTCTCTACTCTGATCATATCGATACGGCATTTATTTGTCTTTGGTTGACTTGAAGTTGGTTTCAAAAACAACTTGATAAGTTGGTTTCAAGCATGAGACATGCTAGGTGATAAATTGGCCTTGTTCGGGGATTTATATATCTCAATCACTGATGCCCGGTGTCAAATTATGCTAGTGCGCAAGGAGTCTATATAGAATAGATAGTAGGGAGTCTAATAGAATTAAATTCGCGTAAATCAGTCGCAAAAATGAGGTCTCGACTTCAAATAAAAAACACTTTTGCACATGATTTTGAGATTGATAAAAGTGAAATTTTGCTAGCAAACTAGGATATGTTTTATGAGGTCCTCGTTATGAATCCAAAGTAACTTACAAATTCAAAATTGAATCATGAAAGTGTCAAAATTCCACTAATGATTTCCTTACAAACCTATCCATTTGTCCATGCCGCTTGGAAAGCTAAACTCTTCATGAAGAAAGTTACTATGTCCTTATTCTCTAAGCCCCCAATATTTTTCACATCTCCAAGCCCTTGCACTAGGGAAGAAAGTCATGCAACAAATATTAGATCATTGATGAAAGGAAATGCAAGTCACTAAGGAAACATCACATAGTTCCATTGCGTGATTGGTATGAGTTTGGTAACTTGTCAACATGAAGGGGTTTTAAAAAAAAAAATTAAGGAGTGAGTTTGCATGGGGTGTTTAATAGTTTAATTTTTTACTTTTATTTTATTTTTTTAACATTTTTATTACTTTATTCGATTTTTTCTATTCCTTTTATTTTTAGTAAATTCCTAAAATAAAATGAATAAGGCTTAAATTTATTTTTTAACCTTTTTATTACTTTATTCTATTTTGATTATTCCTCTTATTTTTAATAAATTCCTAAATAAAATATATAAGGCTTAAAAGGGATTCTTTTGTTTGCAGGGAAGCACGGGTTTAAGGAGGAAGAGTGGGAAGATGCACTAAGATGGCCTCGCTAAAAGAGATTGATCTCGAGTCATGGAGAAGAGAAAATCATTGAAGACGAAGGCACAAATGAAGATTATAATAGTAAAATCAACCAACGTACACATAGAGGACATCGTGTAGTAATCAGGAATAGGTAGAGTTGATCATTTTGAAGAATTTTTGTGTGCTTCCTCATAAGAGTAGACATGCAAGTGAATCTTGAGTGAAAATTAAGGATCACTCCCAAATAAACTGGTTGCTAGCGATGATGGATGATAACTCTCAAGTTGTCGACTGTTGATAACACTTAAGTTGCTAGCATGCATTAAAGCTTAATGCCTCGACATGCAACAAAAGCAACACAATGAAATGCCTTTTTTGTAGTTTGTCCATAACGTTTGACTCAGAAATCCATTTTGAGTATTCTTTAGATCATTGGGAAGGTATTGTCGAGATAGAAAACATTGTGGTTATAATTGTTTCATATTACCCACCAAGAATTTTATGATTTTCAATACCACATTATCAATGGTCAAAGGGATCAACTTGACCAAAGAATTTATAGGATGCACACAAGAATCATGGTTCAAGCGTATGTGGTCATGTGGGGTAACAATTTACATGCACACATGACAAAAGGATCCATATTCACATTATTTCTTAAATACGAATGTTACATTTAATATATTTTACGAAAAGTCCAAGGAGGGAAGTTGAATAACTGAAAAGGACAAAAGTGAAATTAAAGAGTCGGGAATATGAAATGATTTGGTAGTTGCTCAAGAATACCATTTGAATTCTTAAAGAGAAAGGTTAAATATAATGGGATCAAGGGAAGATAATTATTTGGCTATTGAACGTTTTATGTACTATTGTTGAACTACGAATACTTTTGGCCAAGTTATTTTCCAGGAAGATATAATTCTTGTGTGCTCTTTGTTGCGAACAATTTTTTTGCACTTGTATATATTGGAATTGTGTATGAATATATCTCGCTATGGATTGTTATTCAGTGTAGTTGATGCATTCATTCGTAATTTCATTTTCTGGAAATGTTTTTTTTTTTTTTTTTTTGAATCCGTGGGTGAAAAACCGTAAATGACTATGTAGTCATTGTCTCTATATTCCTATCTTTATCCTCCAATGAACTATTTCATGGGCATTGACATGCGCATGTATCGTTTAGTGCTTATTTTTTATAACTTTAATCATGTTCAGACACTTGCATTCTAATTTTTAGATTAGTTGCATTTCTTATTTTAATTAGAAAAATCATAAACGGTGGACCAAGCCGCAAGCAATGAAACCCAAAATCATTAATGGTTGCCGGGCCAAAATCTGGACGGGTTCTTTATTCCAAACAATTTGAGATCTAATTGGGACTTTTTACTTGAGAGAACCCTACTACTGGTCAAGGTCATTTTGACCCTTCAACAAATCCTTAGTCTACAATCACTTGGAGGATATTTTAAGATAAGTTTTTGTAATGCCCCGGTTTTGACCCCGTTACATTAGATGTATATGATGTATATATTGTAATGATCATGGTGTGGAGCTAAAGACCAAGGCCCCGCCATTGATCGGTAATGCTATGTTTTGGATTTAATTGTCACCGAAGGTCTATCGGGGCATGCAGCATATAATATGTTGGCCGTCATGTAAATATGCATCATAATTAATTAATGGACACAACCAGCTACGGTCGCGACAACTAAATCGAATGGGGCATGATTTCCTAAGGATAAGTGGGGTGAAATATTTAACCTATGGGCCAATGGGGAAAAGCCAAATGTCTATGAGAAAACCCATCAAACTGTCAACTACCTTTCTTGTCTTTTTCCCCAATCATTTATTTCTGCCAGAATGTGGTTGAGTTAGTTATTGCATGGAATGGGAAGAGTATGGGAAAAAATTTGAATTGGGCAGATACCCATTTTTGAAAAACATGTTCTGACTTCCTTGGCAAGGAAAATGCCCAAAAATGTATGCCATTCTGCCATACATCCACGTTTTTCAGTTTCCTCACATTTTGGGAGTAGCTGGAGTTTTTCCTGTGTTTTTCCTTTCACGTTTTTGGCTGTTGGCTTCATTTTTCCCATGGATGGGAGGTCGTTTTTGTAGTGCCAGGGATTGGGTTGTCTTCCTCGCGTTTTGGGAGCTGCTGGTGCATTTTTCCATTCACGTTTTTGTGAGTTCCTGTGTTTTTACCATGGCTGTGAAGGGCCACTCACGTTTTTGGCTGTCTCACTGACTATTGGTCTCACACACAGACTATTTGGGGCGTTTTTTTTCTTGCTGTGAGTTGTGCTCACTGATAAGCTTCAGGACTGTGTATTCTTCCCCATGTTGTGAGCTGTTTTTGCTGTTACATTTGGGGCTGTGTAATTCTTTTCTCCTGTTTAAGCTGTGACAGTTAAGTTAATTGCCTGAGTGCAATGGTTGGTCTTCGGACTGTGTGAGGAGTAAGGATTTTGGCTTGGTTGCTTGATAAACCTGGTGTTAGAAACCACACAGATAGAACTAGAGGGCTGGCCTTCTTCTCCATCACCCCTGAATAGCACTAGAAGGGAATGCAGGGCCTGAGGGACTGTGTAGCAGAGAAGGGACTGATTCCTTGTGTTGGGTGTGGATGGGTGTCTTAGAGGTCAGGCTAGTTCTGGTGTGGGTATTCTTGGCTCTGTAATGAGCTCACCAGCTTAGCAATTTGCCTCCTCCAACTCCTGGATGGCCTGATAAACCCAACTTAGTTGGCTTGGCTGTGTTTTGGTTACCTTTGGCTATGTGTTAGCCTGCTAGTTCCCTTATTCCTTGGAGAATCATGCCCAGCTCGGGGGTGGAAGCGTTGCTGAGATATTGATGAGCATGCTGGCCTATGGTTGGGTGGAACGTTGCAGCAACGTAGCTGGTTGCAGAGCAAAGCTCTCATAAGATAAGTAATCTTGTGTATTTTACCTCTGCGATTCTATATTTACTGTTAATTAAAATGGAATGAACATGTTGAATGAATGTTTGTTTGAATGCTGTTGGTTTCTGCTGTGTATGATGATTAAAATGCATCTATGTATGATAAACATCCCTGTGTGCACATTTTAGTTTAAATTCTCTTTCAGCATTCTGTTTTAGGCAATTTTGAGCCTGTACATGTTCATGGGCGGTTAGCCCGGTCTGATAAAGCTAGTAGATTGCGTCCTCTTTGCCGGTCGGAGGCATGGGGACGTGACAGTTAATGGTATCAGAGCTCCTAAGTTGCAGCAGTGGGCCTGCATGAGCCACCAAGATGCAGTAACAGAGGTGTATTTCATTCTGCCCAGCTGAATCGGTGGAAGACTGTGAAAATTTAAAATTTTGTTGAAATGTTGAGCAGTCGGAAGAACTGGAGAAGTTCCTGTCCGCTGTTTCGGAAGGTTTCATGAAGTCCCTGTCCGACGTTGCGGAAGGTTTCACGATCTTCCCATCCGCCGTTGCAGACGTCGAAGCAATCATGCTTCCGACCCAAGAGTCACCCGACCACCGACGCCACAAAAAAGTTGAAAATTCGGCTAAGTATGGAACGGTCGGGCCATTGGAGGAAGTGAAATTCCGCCGTTGCGGAAGGTTTCACAATCTTCCCATCCGCCGTTGCGGACGGATTGGTGAAGTCTCCTGCCCTTCGTTGCGAACGGTAAATCGATTTGGCTTCTGATTGGAAAGGCCGCCGACAGCCGACACGGTAAAAGAAAGATTGAAAATTTTTCTAAGTGTTTTAGCATTCGTCGGAAGGGAGAGTGGTCCGACGTCCAATGTTTCGAGAGTCCGCCGACGTCCGATGTTTCGAGAGTCCGCCGACGTCCGATGTTTCGAGAGTCCGCCGACGTCCGATGTGATTCTAAGCGCCGATCGGAGGAGATGGTGAAGTGGGTGTTCGCCGTTGCGGATGAATTGGAGAAGTTTTCCGTCCGACGTTGCGGAAGGAAGAATGGTCTGGGAGCCGATTCAGAGGAAGGCAAAGTCATCCGACTTCCGATCCAAAAGTCAGCCGACGTCCGATGTAAGTGCCAAGTCGAAAGGTTTGGAGCTTTTTGAGAGCCACCGTTGCGGAGGATTCGGAGCTTTCGAGCATCCGCCGTTGTGGAAGCTGGAGGCATTTGCCGGCCAATTAAGAAGACTGCCGACGCCGCAAGAGAAAGTGCACCGATCGGAAGAGGAAAGGGAAGGAGCGTCCAACGTTGCGGAAGGTTGGAACTTCCGGAGGAGCCGCCATTGCGGATGACTAAATGACTAGACCACCCGATGTGAAAAGCTTCCGACAGCCGATCAGAGAGTCAGCCGACACCCGATTTGCACAGGGAAAATTTTGAGTTTTTCTATGAGATTTCTCAGCCGATTTCAGCTGTTTCTCAGTGAAATTTTGAGGATTTTCAGGGGTTGAAAATGAGAAATTGGCAGCGAGCTAATGCGCCAGATTGCGCAAAAATCAACAATTTACCAAAAAAAAAAAAAAAAAACGAGGGCGCTGCCCTCGACCCGCCGAAGCCACAAGGGGGCAAGCCCCCTTGACCCCCGTCGTCCCCCTCAGATAGTCATTCCTTGAGGAAGAAAAATTTTGTGTGTTTGGGCATTTGTAATTTTATGATTATTCCAGGAAGAAGGTAAGTAATGATGTTTTATATCAATGTTATGCATCTAACATTGTGTTGTTAACACGTTTGCAGAATCATAGTCACCTTCCAGGTAGTGCAGTTTGGTAAGTAAGTTGCAGTTCAGCATGAGAACCCATGATGGGTATGATGCTCGGAATTCCTACGAGCAAGCAGAAGGTGCCATGGGAGAAAATGTCCGTAATAGGAATGATGACATTGAGTCAAATGGAAGGAGATTCCAAGAGACCCCGTCAGATGTTGCAGCTACTATGAGAAGCCTGATTAAAGCCCAAGAAGAGCAGCATCAGTTAAATGCTGCAATGTTACAGAGTTTGACAGACTTGCATAAGAAGATATATTCTGGACGAGATACAACAAAGCCAGAAGGCAGTAAGAGCAGTACTAGGGGAAGGAGAAGGACTCCTAGTGGGTCATCTGAATCTGAAGAATCTAGCGGAGATTCAAGTTCACCTTCCCATAAAAGAAAAAGAAGGAGACACCATAGGGATTGCA